>JARFJB010002538.1:1282500-1295000 GCA_036346205.1 Vesta saturnalis
TAAATAAAAACTAGGAAACGTGGACTAACTTTTAATGTCGATTTTAAAAAACATGTACGCGATTTTTATAAAAATGTTCAATATGTTAAAATTAAATCGCGGGGCACGTCTTACATTGGACTGATCCAATCGAAGGTTTGATAATAAAAATATAACCGTTTAAATCATCATTTAGGTCAAAGACCATGTCTCAGGGTGGCCAGTTTTTTTGCCGATCAGTACATTAATGGCCCAGTAAATATCCGGATATTTCTATTTATGAACTGATTTTATTAGAATTATTTTCATTTTTAGATAGTTTTGATATCTGCAATAACATATTTACAAAATTCGTTTTAATTTACTTTTGATGTGACAGATAAAATTGACACATTATATATATATATATATATATATATATATATATATATATATATATATATATATATATATAATACTGAGACTATAACTATCGAGAAGAAACTCCTCAAATGTGGTGAACACCCCCCCCTCACACCAACCCTCATGCTAAAAATTTAGTGACCCCTTACTTATAAAGTCTTTCAATTCTGTCTAAAACCCTGTGACAATGTTCACACTAAAAACAATAAACGATGCCAAAAATAAGTAAATTAAATAAAAAAATTTACCCTATGAAACGTTCAAACTAAGCACCATTAACTCACATGCAATAGTATAAACGAGTTTCTGGTTCCACTCTTACATTATGAAGAATATCAGGTGTTACTAGCCTACAGCACCTGATAGTATCTTCCCGCAAATTATCTAAAGTGGTTGGGTGCGTCTCGTAAGCTTTAGATTCCAATCATCCCCATACAAAAAGTCCATTGCAGTTAAATCAAGGGATTTGGGTGACCATTCTATATGATTTCTTAACAAACTACCGGCTCGGAAAGTTATTACGAAGGAACTTCTGTGCTGGTACAACCCAAAGCAAAAGCACATCATCCTGTAAAAAAATCACACTGCAATAAAGGATCTACTCGATGATATTAATGTGTGGCATAAATTTTCAGCAAATTTAAATATCCTTCACCATTTAGATTTCCTTCCTATAACATGGACGGAATATATACGAAATAGTGAACTTTTTTGTCCGTTACAACCAACCTTTTATAACCAACGCTGTTTAAAACGAAAGTATTTTAGAGCATAAAATTGACGATTTACGTTAAAAGTTTCACGTTTATAGCGAACTGCTACAAGCGCGTCAGATTTTGGCGCAGTATACGTATAGTCTGCTCTTACTCCCATTCCCACTATTATTTTAGAACATTTAGTTCCAAACTGATAGCACGTCAGTAATACGCAAGTTTAACGTAAGCCTTTTTTTTTTTTGGTTAGAACTAGCTGTGAACTAAAAGTTCCATGAACTTATGGTTGTGTAAAACATTTTTGACGATTCGTTTTTACCGACCATCATATGTGTCGATGTGTATTTGAACCTTACCCGTGGTAACAAATAAGACAATAATATGTGAACTGTGAAACCGTGCGATACTAAAATTGTAACCGAATCAAAATCAAGAGGTACATACATTTACTCATAACGATCGAACGACATAGAACATGTAATTTACTTTTGTTACATTTTTTGATTGTGGCATTTTTCGTTGTTAGGCGCCGTTCGTCAGAGGGTGAATGTTATTTCCAGGGAGTTCATCAAATGTTAATGTTAATTAAATGTTGTAATTGTTGAATACTTTTGAGAACGATTGATAACATCAAAATCGGTTGTAAACTAACATAGATAAGTATTGTTGCAGGAGTTCATGCAAATGTTTGTGTAGTGTGTGTGTGTGTGTGTGTGATGCTTTGTGGACGATTGTGCTGAAATGTGCGTGTGTGTACGTAGCGTGTAAGGTGTTGTTGTCTGTGCTGTGGTGTGGTGTGTGTGTGTGTGTGTGTGTGGTGGCGTGTGTGTGTGCGTGTGCTGTGCTGCGTGTGCGTGTTCGTGTGCGTGTGCGTGTGCGTGTGCGTGTGCGTGTGCGTGTGTGAGTGTGCGTGTGCGTGTGCGTGTGCGTGTGCTGTGTGTGCGTGTGCGTGCGTGGTGTCGTGCGTGCGTGTCGTGTGCGTGTGTCGTGTGTGTGCGTGTCGTGTGTCGGTGTGCGTGTCGTGTGCGTGTGTCGTGTGCGTGTGCGTGCGTGTGGTGTGCGTGCGTGGCGTGCGTGCGTGCGTGCGTGCGTGCGTGCGTGCGTGTGTGCGTGTGTGTGTATCTGAGTGTCTGTGTGTGTGTGTGTGCGTGCGTGCGTGCGTGCGCGCGCTTGCGTGCCTCCGTGTGTGCGTGCGTTCTTGCGTGCGTGCGTGCGTGCGTACGTGCGTGCGTGTGTCTGTATGTGTATGCTTTGAAGTGTGTGCGTGCGCGTGGGCGTGTGAGCCAGTGCGTTTTTGTTAGTAGCCATGATAACTACAGCACAATAAAACGTCATGCTAGTAATTGCAATAAGTGAATAATGATAAAAATCAAAATTTAATTTTAAACCACTTGTTAGTGAACGTTGTAATTGTTGTATATTCTTGAGAATGATAAACTGCAACAAAATCGGTTGAACCATAATACAAATAAATATTGGTCAATTTACTAGCATTTTTAGTTTTTACATATACATAATTATGCAAGTATAGAAGGTTATGCATTCGACATTTTTTTCACTGCCTGGGTGTGGGCGTGTGTCGTTATGTGCATGTTAGTAGTCACAATAACTACAGAGCAATGAAACGTCTACTTGTAATTCGTATTTAAGCCTGATTTCATATCTCCTGGAGCTAATTACATTTAGGGGGAAGTCCAGCGGCGAGAAGGTTAAGTTTATAAAGGTCAGTTTTTAGTTTTATCAAATATTTCTGAAACAGCTGTATATTTGAGAGATATACAAATACCGCCATATAGACCATAAACATTTCGGTTAATAATCTTCTAGAAATTTTTTGACACTTAATTTAGCGGCAAAAAATTTTAAACTTAGAATTTAAGTGTTCAAATTAGTTCAATATCTCAATAACTTGACAGGAAAATGTGTAAATATATTTTTTGAAGAAAATTTAATTCTACATAACTTTTCTTTTCGTAGTTTCCCAATTCAAAGCCAAATAAGTGGTTAAACTATACTATCGATATTTTATAGAGACGGGTGGCTTTGGAATTTTTCCTGAAATGAAGTCTTAAACGTCCATCTGACATTGATTATTGTTTTTTTTTTACAATATTGCCCATTTTCTTTATAAACGTATCAAAAAAGAGGTTGCATAATTATTGTTAGTATTACAATTACTTCATTTCTTTTAATTTCCACTTTGTAGGTTGGAAGGTCAAGTGTTGGTACACGCCAGATATTTTGGGTATTCAATATGATTGCAATTTTTTATACGTGTAAAACAAGAACAGCGTATTTTTTGTTATTTCACAGTGTAATGACCTATGGAATCGTATTTTGGGGTAATAGTACTATGGTACAAAAATTACTTAAAATCCAAAAAAAAAGGTTATTCGAATAATGACATCAAGTCGATACAACGAGCATTGTAAATCACCTTTTAAAAAATTAGAAATATTACCTTTACCCTGTTTTTATATCTTAGAATGTTTAATACTAATTACCAAATTAGTTCAGGCAACGCTACCCATCGGACAGTCGTACATAGATATGGCACCAGACACCGAAATGATCTTTGCTTGCCCTTGTGTAGACCCAAAAAGTCACAATAGTATAAATTTTATGCGATAAAAATCTTTATCATTTTACCGGACTCATACAAATTCAAAAGCGTTTCCTTAAGATTGTTTAAAGCAAAAATGCGAAGAATATTTCTAGAACACTGCTTATGTTCTGTCAAAGAGTATTTCACTATTTTATCATCCATAAATGACGGAACTTGAAATTATTGTTTGTTTTTAAATATATATTATATATATATATATATATATATATATATATATATATATATATATATATAAGTAATCTTGACTGATAATGAATATAAGATATCTTATCTTATATATATATATATATATATATATATATATATATATATATATATATATATATATATATATATATATATATATATATATATATATATATATCGACAATGGTGTACATTTGCTATACATGAATAAAATATTTATATATAAACTCCAATTTATTCAGTGAGAAGTGTATATAAGATAGTATACATTGTTCATTAATACAGTAAATAATTTATAAAGCATAAACGTTGTGGAACTGAATCCCAACGGCCGCATTTATTACCCGTGAATGCGAAATTATTGTATAGATTAAAAATGATCCTTGTCTGATGCTATTTTAATCCACAAAGTGTTAACCATTGTCTCATCGTTACGCAAAAGACATTCGTTTCAAACAAGTACTCAAAACATCTTTTAAAATAATTGCACAATGCGTTATAAAGTGATAAAGGATTAGCAATATTGAAATATTTGGTAGTAAGAACTAAACATTTGAGGATGTAGTGGTGTAATATTATATGAATATGCAGAGCTTCAGTATATAATTTAAAGCTGTTGATTACTGATTGGGTTCTTCAGAATACTAAATAATGTAATATCAGAAATATTTACTATCAGTTACTCTACTTACTCAACTCATACTACTACTTAAACCAAATAAATAATAGAACGAAAGTACAACAACCAAATACAATTATGAGAACAGGTAACACGAGTGGCTATTTGGATCGAATTGAGTGTGCATAGAAGACTCGGTTGCCTAACTAAGTATTCTTTATTTTAATTGTGTTAGTCCTGTGGTTTACAATATTCTATTTTTTAAAATAATTCTAAGGATGAACCTGATTAGTTAATACAATTACACAACCTTTACATTCCCGAAAACTGTACAAAGTATAAATGTATTTTATTAAAATATTATTTTTGTTTTATATGGTTATTTTAATATTATATAATGTTTTGAAACTGTTTCTTCGTAGTAATATCTGTTAAAATTTTGACAGATTTTACTATACAAATAACGTAGTCGTTGTATAATTATTTATTTTGTTATACGAAGCATCGTATACGAAAAATTTGCCTTGAGTTTTTGACCGTTCTTCACGTTTTGGGGCCTCTTGAATACATTTTGACCGTTTTCGGCATGCCGTCCGTGTGCATGCGTGCGTGCGCGCGTGCGTGAGTGTACTTGTGTGTGTGTGTTTGTGTGTTTGTGTGTTTGTGTGTTTGTGTGTTTGTGTGTTTGTGTTTGTGTGTTTGTGTGTTTGTGTGTTTGTGTGTTTGTGTGTTCGTGTGTTCGTGTGTTCGTGTGTTCGTGTGTTCGTGTGTTCGTGTGTTCGTGTGTTCGTGTGTTGTGTGTTTTGTGTTTGTGTGTTTGTGTGTTTGTGTGTTTGTGTGTTTGTGTGTTTGTGGTTTGTGTGTTTGTGTGTTTGTGTGTTTGTGTGTTTTTGTGTTGTGTGTTGTGTGTTTGTGTCTGTGTTGTGTGTTGTGTGTTGTGTGTTGTGTGTTGTGTGTTGTCTTGTGCGTTTGTGTTTGTTTGTGCGTTTGTGTTTGTGTTTGTGTGTTGTGTGTTGTGTGTGTGTTGTTTGTGTGTTGTGTGTGTGTTGTGTTGGTGTTGTCGTGTTTGTGTTGTGTGTTTGTGGTTTGTGTGTTGTGTGTTTGTGGTGTTTGTGTGTTTGTGTGTTTGTGTGTTTGTGTGTGTTGTGGTTGTGTGTTGTCTGTGTGTTGTGTGTTGTGTGTGTGTTGTGTTGTTTGTGTTGTGTTTGTGTGTTTGTGTGTTTGTGTGTTGTGTTGTGTTGTGTTTTGTTTGTGTTGTGTTTGTGTGTTTTGTGTGTTGTGTGTTTGTGTGTTTGTGTGTTTGTGTTGTGTTGTTGTGTGTTTGTGTGTTTGTGTGTTGTGTGTTTGTGTTTGTGTGTTTGTGTGTTTGTGTGTTTGTGTTTGTGTGTTTGTGTGTTGTGTGTTTGTGTGTTGTGTGTTGTGTGTGTTTGTGTGTTTGTGTGTTTGTGTGTTTGTGTGTTGTGTTTGTGTGTTGTGTGTTTGTGTGTTTGTGTGTCTGTGTGTTTTGTGGTTTGTGTTTTGTGTGTTTGTGTGTTTGTGTTTGTGTGTTTGTGTGTGTTTGTGTTGTGTTGTGTGTTTGTGTTTGTGTGTTTGTGTTTGTGTGTTTGTGTGTTGTGTGGTTTGTGTGTTGTGTTGTGTTTTGTGTTTGTGTTGTGGTTTGTGTTGTGTGGTGTGTGTGTGGTGTGTTGTGGTGTGTTGCGTGTGTCGTGTGTGTGTTGTGTGTGTTGTGTTGTGGTTTGCGTGTGTGTGTTGTGTGCGTTGCGTGTGGTTGGGTGGTGTGCGTGTGCGTGTGCTGTTGTGCGTTGTGTGCGTGTGCGTGTGTATGCGTGTGCGTGTGCGTGTGCGTGTGCGTGTGCGTGCGTGTGCGTTGCGTGTCGTGTGCGTGTGCGTGTGCGTATGCGTGTGCGTGTGCGTGTGCGTGCGTGTGTGCGTGTGCGTGTCGTGTGCGTGCGTGGCGTGCGTGCGTGCGTGTGCTGTGTGCGTGTGCGTGTCGTGTGCGTGTGCGTGTGCTGTCGTGTGCGTGTGCGTGTCGTGTGCGTGTGCGTGTGCGTGTGCCGCGTGTGCGCGTGCGTATGCGTGTGCGTGTGCGTGTTTGTGTGCGTGTGCGTGTGCCTGTGCATGTGCGTGTGCGAGTGCGTGTGCGTGTGCGTGTTGAAGTGAACTTTCATTGAGGATCAGATTTATTGTGAAACGTAACGTGACAATAATATGTTGTTTTTGATCAAATTGGTGTTTTATTGATTTTTTTGGCACAGATTCATGTTTGATAGGCGTGGAAATATATTTGAAGCCTTTCAGGCTAGCGAAAATTTGCTGGTCCCAGGACAATTGCGATTACGTTCAGGTAAGTGAGTTATTTGGGTATTTTGAGCGAGCTGACGGAATTAGGCATTTCAACCTTTATTGTGACATTTCAAGTACTCTGGCGCCCTTTTCCGGTTTTATGTCGATTTCAACCTTATGTACGGTGAGCTACCCTATTGTGCACAAAATTTAGTACACCTAACTCATACCCGACCACTGAGCAATCGAGCAGAATCCAGTTTTACCTGTTATACCGTTTTACTGCCAGTTTATACCGTATTAGCATATGAAGTAGAATTACTAGCAACATTAATAAGATTTGAAGAAACAACTTACGGCAGCCTTTTAGTAATTTGATGTTTGCCATTTCGTAATGACTTGACCACTACATTACTAAATTTCAAACTAAATATTTAACCCAGTGCAATTAGAAAATTTTTATACGTGTGATCCATCAATTTACGACACTTTCTTTTTGGAGCCCACTCGAAAGGGGCCTCGGTGAAGAGTCTAACTCTGAGTTTGCGCATTCCTGAAGTCACCCCCTTCACTTCGTCTTGTTTTTTTGTTTCAAACGCACGTATCTAGAGTTCTAACCATTGCACATCGTTTTTGAATTGGCAAGAGTTTGCTTTTAAACTTTGCGATTTATACTTTGTCTCACCGATGCACTGTAAAAAAGTTGCTTGCTTCCAAAGTTGACACAACTTGGCCCAAAGGATTATCTTCGTATTCCTCTGGGAGTAGCTCTTTTGCGGTACATCTAAGACCCCTGCCGACAGATACCAAATAAAAGTACACCAAATTACAAAACACTTGATACCAAAATCACTCCAATCGATTGATTCCACGCCAACCTACCAGCGCTCAAAGTTGCGCTCTTTGTTTATATCCCCGTACTGCGAGTAACTATTATACAGGGTGATTCTCGAGGTGGATATAGGATAGATCTAAACCATTAACGAATGGTTACTAAAATTGACTAATTCAGCCTAATTATAGAAATACAGGGTGATTTCTATTTTTGATAAAATCAATATCACCCTATACCTTCGTATTTACTTCAACTTTTAGACTAATAATCTACATTATAATATCAACTTTTTCAGGTAGCAAAGAAATCAAATTCCAGCACCTTGATTTATAAAAGTTAATTATTGGGCCAAAACACAACACGTACATCGTTTTTGTCATTTTTGTTTATTATTCCATAAAGCTCTCGGATAGATGACCAAAATGAAGTCATTAACTAGTTTAGCATTGGATCGAACCTTTTGCTAAAGTAACCACACCAACACTATATCCACGAACTGTTCAATGTGTTTATTTGCATGGGCAGGACGAATTGATTTCCTAGAGAGTATTTTGCTGTGTCACTTTCAGAACAGTTTAATAGCATTTAACCCTTTGTGTCCCAATATACAATGTTGTTATAAATTTGAATTTGTTTTACTATTTTTAGGTTATTCTATGTGCTCCGAGCTCAAATTATTTTTTTTAAATTTAGCAAGAGTTTGGACTCAGAAGTCCCGTCAGGACTAAAAGTTGATCATATTGGGTAAAACATTGAAAAAGAATGGTAAATTTATACCTGCAAGATAAAATAGTTTTTATTGTAAAATTTCATGATTTTTCAGGAAACAATTCTTTTTTTTCATCAGTGACAAGTACACTCCATATTTTTAGCATTTTGGATGAGGGCGAGAGTCCAATGGCTAGGGATGAACATTGTTCACATCTTCTTTCTTTTTTGAAGAATGAGCACCTCTGTTTCCAAGCCTCACATCATTGGTTACACTGTAGTTATACTTCTCGGCTTTTGTGTTGGCGCAGGGCTGTCTTGCACTGAAATTATGATTGGAATGATTCGTTCCAGAAAGTCGTTTCTTTGGGCCACTTGCAGTGGACAATGAATTCATTAGACCTCTGCTAGCTCCACGTCTGAAGTCTAACAGGATTATATTTTCATCTGGGTTTTTTTTATAAAACGTAACAAGGGCTATATCAAGAAGGCCAAAAAGTAGTCTATGCCATCATTTTTCGGAGCGCCTGCCAGTACAGTATGTCTGACGTAACCTGTCAGTCTGGTCAAAACCGTGCATATAGAGACTATAATCTTGGATTACACCTAGACGTTGGACATTATTATGCGTCCCATCCTTCTGCTGTCTTTTTACTGTTGCCTTTCAGTCCCATAAAAATTAGACGAAAGATGAACTGTCTTACTGTCGAACCATTCAAAAAAGGTAATGCCCATCTACAAGCTTTGTAGTCCACATCACCGTTCTCCATATCTTTATCGTTTATCAGGTTTTTTGGTAGCCCACACCTATTATCCCTTACTGTTCCGCATGCTAGAGTATTTTCAGTTTTTAGTTTTTCTAACAAATACACCGAAGTAAAATAGTTATACATTTTTCGGTTTTGTCTTCAATATCTTTCGGTCAATGAGAGAACAATTCATTCACGAAGTCCATATGATTCATATTTTTCTTCTGCTGCTTCGTATTTTCCTTGGTAGACATCAAATTTTTGTATATAGCCACGTTAGTCTGCTATACACTATAACCTATAAACCTCTATTTATGGGTTTCGTGGGGTTATATTGTTTGATTGATGGTCTTACTTTGAACAAAATACCGCTTTCGTCTACTGAAAACCCTCTATACCATTATATGCACATATTGAATTGCTTATTTGGCGAGTTTACAAATGGCCTGATCTTAAATATTTTGTGTTTATTCTGAGCACGGATTGTTGAATTGTCATTTAGATGTACAAAAGACAGTAATTCTTGGAATCTATTTCTAGGTATACTTTTTGTTACCAATTCAATGCCTAAATCTTCGGCGGAGTTCCAGTAATTTTTGTAACTAGGTGTCTGTTGATATCCCATAAAGAAATTTATACCTATGAAAGCAAGAAGTTCACTTTCCTTTAGATTTAGAGTTTCATAAAAATTACTTTGATAAACAATATCAGCTAAAGTTGATCATTCTAACATTGGAATTAGATACTCAGTACAAGTTTGACACTGCAGAAAGTGTTCCTCTACTGCGCCTTCATGGCAAGAACACGTGGGATTTGTTAATTCAATATCCTTCTTCTGCCATTTTCTATCTACTTCCTCTTTCTATCTTTGTTTGATCAATTTTTGTTGGACTGATAGTATTGGTAACATTTGGCGAAGTTCTAAATTCATTTTCTTCATTTGATGGTTGATTAGCAGGATTTTGTTTTTCTTTTTAATTTTCCAGAATTTGAATATCACTCTTGCCAACAGCAGTTTGCAGAATCTCAGAATTAGTATCAAGAGCTACATTGTAAACTATCTTTACTTCTTTGTCTGAATTAACTTCTTCGTCTTTTTCAAAATTATTATCTGAACGAATCTCCTCCAATTCAAAGAAATTTTGTTCAGCAGCCGCTAAAAGTTCTTTATCATTTAGAAATTTAATATTTTTCCAAGACTTTTCAGCTATATTTTCTTAAAATTCTATATTTATAACAATAATAATTAGTGTTTAGATAAAAAGCGTGCAATATTTTTCATTTACTGATGCCGTACGGATTAGATATCTTCTGTACTGACGGGACTTATAAGTTCGTATTGTAAAGTTAAGATCACTACTATAAACTAATTTCTTCTAAGGTCTTAAAACTTCACCTAAAACTGTTTTCGTGAAAAGCTGGTTCAAAATCTCAATAACGATTAATAAAATTCACTTGCAACTGCACGTGATCAATGTACACAAACCACTATGTGACACCGGCCATTATATTGACAATAATTTAAAAATGCGCAGCCTACGAATGTTGAGCTCCATTATACCAGTACAGTAAAGTGTACGTATAAGTGCCGTCAGGTTTCTAACGTGATACGTCTTACTGTTGTAAATATATACGTGTAAAAATTGTCTGGAATCCTAAGGTCCCGTCGGGACACAAAGGGTTAAAGATCATGTTGTAGAATACATAAAGTACAGATATATACATTAGAAGTGTAATTAAATAAAAGCAAAGTAAACAGTGTATAATAAACCATTTTTCTGAAAACGGAAGTGATGGTATACATAACACATATAACTCTGTTTATCCTTTAGTGTATAATGCAAAAGATAAACTTAAATTCAGCTTCTTTATGTAACAAGAAAATATGATTAGAATTCTAATTCAAACGTGGTTTTGTTTTGTGCAAATTTGGTGGTTGGACAAAAACAGAGCAATCTTATCTTATGGCACTTGGAATTAAGATATCTGCATGTATTTTAATGCGGGTTTATGTTTGACCCTGTAACATTTTGAAAGTAATTTATTTGAATGCGGGAGTTTAAAAAAAATGTCCCATTTTTATCTCATTCTAATATAAAATAGAGTTCACTTTACAAAGAAAAGCGCAGTAATAAAAATAAGAAATAACAAAAAAAAAACTTAATGTTCTAAGTTAACCACAAAATGTATACGCCGATAAGTTTACTGATTTTTTTAGAGGCACATTATTCACCATCAAATTAATCAGGATGAAACGAAAACTCGATAGCAACCCTTTTCGTAGGATCACTTTCTGAATATTTTGGGATTATTCAGTCGTGGTGGAATTAAACAAAAACTTCAAAGCGTTTTAGGTTGTGACATAAATTTTAAGTCCAGTGTTTGTTAGTAAAAGGGATGAAGATTATAAATAGTAATTTGAGCAGTATCAATTAACTATAAAACATCTTAAATGGTTTATAATTAATATAAATGAATCAAAATCTCGGAATTTAAATGTGTTGTTGAAGGTTTCCATACAGATATTGTATGAAAGTCAGATACACTTTTTATTATTCTTGTTATTATACACTTATATACGCCTTATTATTCTTACACACAATTCGTATGCCGTATGTATCAAGGCGTTAGAAATACTACGATATGTGTAACGAAACAAATAGGGAAAGTACTTCCAGATAACTAAGAAACGTTGTCCATCTTTTTCACATATATGTTTGGGATGTTAATGCAATAATGTAATACATACTTAATGGTTAAAACGTATATTACAATAAAGTAATGAAACATTAACACTATCGCATGTAAAGTTCGTATTTAAATATTTACTTTGGTAAAGAGTAAAAAAATCAGTAGTAGCAGTAATATAACTTATCTTTACACTTATAAGAGATATTTGTAAAAATTACTAAAATTTTGAATTTTGTAGGCGTTTAATGGATAGCGCAAACATTGATATAGGAATTAATTACCAGCTAACTTTACTATAATGTAAGCCTATATAATGCAAACTTTTGAACATTGTACATAATACATCACTGGTCCATACAAAGTTTATAGGCCTTCGGTAACATTCGAGAGTAAACTTTTGAAATTAGAGGTTATCAAAACAGAACTGAAATATAAATAACGACAACTCCTTTATAAAAACCTATCAGAGTATCACATCTTTAAAAAATGGTTTTTGAGATGTTTTGACTTTTTCAGAAAATGTTCTTGTAGTCGAAAGAGCAAATAACTTTGTATTAATATTTGTAAATCATTGTAAAAACAATTCTGAATTAAGCATACAATTAATATAAATATAGTTGGTAAAATGAGTAAATGTGAATATCGGATTAGCGCTTATACTGATACAGCTCATGCGGTAATATACCTTTCTCGTTCTTATACAAGGCAT
>JARFJB010002538.1:1300000-1447500 GCA_036346205.1 Vesta saturnalis
TTAAAGCACGAAAACCTGGAAATGCTAAAGATAATTGTTTGGCTAATGTCTTATGCAATTTAATCACCGCTACCTGCCAGTATTCTAATTGATAATTTTCTTTGAAGTGCAAGCATGTTACCTAGCATAATAATCATGATATCAGTGTCCGAACATCTTATTGTAATACTAGCATCGAAATCTAATTTACACACATGGAATACAATTTTACTAACGGCTTCTTCGTGCGCAGGACACGCCAAATCCTCTTCAGTAGTTTTCAGAACTTGTAGCATGAGTCATAATTAATCTTCCTATCCAAAAATGTTGAAATTAGTTAAAACAATTGTCCGTTACATTGGTTTACTATACGTGGACGTTTTCGAAATCACCTCTGCACATGCAGCTTCAGTTGGAGGTTGTCTATGTTTAGCTGGTAGAGCTGTGAATCGTTTATAGCAGTTACGATGATACATCTCTGTTGCAGTTCGTGGCAATATCATATTGTTTAAACTGAGATTGTTCCTCTGACGGATAGCTAAAACATTTTTGCACTTTTCTAAACTGATTTAATTTAGCGGTGTCAGCGGTTGCGTACTTTTGGAGCAAATCGCAGAAGATCCAGATATTACGATGTGATATGAAACACATCCGCACTCTTAGAAAGTACAGCGAAAACTAACAGACCTCAGTCCTGTCAGACTGCGGTAATAGCACCTAGGGTTATTTGAGTTTGGAATTTGTTTTCTGCCAATCACATTTGTTCTGACGTTGGAAACCGATTTCCGACTCTATGAGACGCAGATGTTTGGGTAGAGCTGATAATATAATATATCGTTATATCGTATCGAAAAATACACGGCAGGTGTGATATTTCTTTCATAGTGAAATTAGAAGATATGTATATATATATATATATATATATATATATATATATATATATATATATATAATGGGTATTTCTTGAATACATGCTAATATCTAAGGGGACGATTGTTGGACCCATTTTAAGAAAAAAACTCCACATGAATGAATGTCGTAAACGTCCTAACTTTTGAAATACAGAGTGATAGTTTCCAGAAAAAAATCTTTTTTTTATAACGACTATGAAGCTATTGTAGATATCTTTATAAAATTTGGTCCACGTCTTCAGTGTATCAGGATGCATTTTCTGATGTACAAAAAATTTTATTATTTTTACCAGTGGCGTCCGTACGGAATATTTTTGGAGAAAAAAATGGTACGCCACTGCTTTCTCTTAAAATAAAAATTATTCTTTGAATTCTCATTCATTTGTGAGCAAATTTGATCTATTGATTTTATTTCGTCCGATGTATGATTTCCTCTTAAAAAAATAAAAATCGTTTTACTTCAGGGTCAAATCGCTGAGGTGACTGTTGTATGGAAATCGTTTTTTTTTTCTTTTTTTCATGCTATTGAGTTCGTTTAATATATAATGTGAATTAATTCGGAAATAAGTAACTGATTTTACTTAACGAAAAACTAAAAAAAAAACTTTCAATTGCTAATAATTACATTAGAAGTTTAGTGGGGATTTCAGCTTGTAGAAAACGAGTTTTATTTTATTTTAATAAAGTAAGTTTACATGGAAGGCTTCCACACGAGGCAACTATTCGCTCTCTTATATCTTCTAAAGTGTTAACGGGAGTTTTATAGACTAGAACCTTAAGGTGTTCCCATAAAAGGTAATCCAAACTATTGAGATCGGAGGATCTTGCTGGCCATTGTTGAGGTCCTCCGCGACCTATCCAATGATCAGGTTAAACTGTATCTAAATGATTTCGGACAATTACACTACAGTAGGAGCTCTATCGTGCATGTACCGCATTCGATCCCTTAACGCAATTGGTACATCTTCAAGCAACTCAGGTAGTTCTTCGAGAAGATACAAATAAGACCGTCTATAAAGGCGTCATGGTAGGAAAAATGGGACCATTACGTGATTAACAACAATTCCTCCCCTTACATTAACTGAAAATTGTTCTTGAAAATGGGTTTCGGTTATGGCATGCGGGTTTTCTTCCGCCCACACATGGTTGTTACGGAAATTTTGAATAGCATTACGAGAAAAATTTGCTACGTCTGTGACTCAAACTGCGGATTTAGTGTAATACTCTGAAGGTACTACTGACGAAGTTCACACGCTGTGGGAAATCCATGGGGTGTAATGCCTGTACTCGTAGAATATGGTATGGATATAACATAAAGTCAACTAAAATACGCCAAACTATTTGGCAACAAATATTCAGAGCTCTAACGATTTTTCTCGTACTCGTCTCGGGATGTGCGTCTATTTCTTGAAACACCGTTCCCTCAATGTCAGGTGTTCTGACAATTCGAGTTCTACCTTCCGGAGTACCTTTTTTGAACCAAACATTTTCGCTAAGTCGGCGATGAATGTTTGAAAAGGTTCGACTATCTGGCAAAGCACGATTAGGATATTTTTCATAATAAATGCGTCTGGCTTCTTTCGCATTATCATCTGCGGGGCCATATACGTAATGCATTGCCGCCACTTTCGCATTCGTATAATTTACCATTATTTACTGATATTTGAGAAACAGCGAAAAAGTAAATAACTTCACTGGCACACTAAAAATCAAAGAAATGACGCACTGAGATGGTTTTGAACATTAACAACTTACAACAGCTGTTTTTTTGACATTGACGTTTGTAAAATAGTATATTATTTTATGAAGAGCTAAAGTGACACTTTTTGTGGCGAACCTGCAGAAAATACAGACACACAGCCACAAAAAGTCACTTTGCTCCGCATAAAATATACTATTTCTTCTTCAGAAGTTTTTTACACTTAAATGTGAAATAAGGAAAAATAATTAGTTTGTGAAAATGAGGAATAGCTAGGTTTCGTTGAAAACAATGAATTAAACAAGTTGAAAATTGTGAAGATTCTCCGTGTTATTGTAAGTATTTTATTAAACTTTTTGTTCCTATTTGGGCAAATTAAAATATTACATTGTTAGGAGTATGATGGGTTTGGAGAACTACACGCCGTCAGAAATTACTGAAGCGGCTAATACAGCAATAAATGATCTATTACCTAGAGGATCGAGCAAAATCTATGAACGCGCTTTTCAGCAGTTTATAAAATGGTGCGATGAAAAAAATATTAAAAGCTACTCTGAAACCGTAATGTTAGCTTATTTTGCCGAATTAGCAACAAAAATGAAAATGAAAAGCTCGACAATGTGGCCCCAATATTCGATAATAAAATCATTATTGAGCATTCGACAAACCGTAGATATAAGCAAATACTTGAAACTTCGTGCATATCTAAAGAAGCAGAATGAAGGATACACCCCAAAGCAGGCCAAAGTATATACGGAACTATACAGAATACACATGGCATTGTCTAAAAAGAACCTCAGCTTCACTGTTGGTGGACGGCGGCGCAGATTTAATGTGCTTGAAGCGCCATGGTGGCTGGAAATCTAGCACTGTAGCTGAGCGTTATACTGAAGACTCTCTAGCAACAAAAAAAAGAGCAGCTTTGAAAATTTTTGCACCTAGTGCAAGCGCTACGGGTACAGAAGTTCATGTAGATGAGGAAGAATTAAAGACCATTTCCTTAGAACGCAGCGAGACCTCCACTGTTGCTTCTGGCGGATTTTATTTTGAAGAAAATGTTAGTTTTAATCATTGTACTTTTAATCTTTATAACTCTAAACAATAAATTTGTTTTCGTTGTTTTCCAAATTGGGTGTTTGGGTTATTAACTTACATTACTTTTGCATCCGTTGCGAGGGGATGCAAAAGACTTTTGCAGCCGCCGGTGACAATATTATATGAATCAGGCCGGTAACGGTCTCGGGTACAGAGGTGTACCATAGCAACGTGGTCACGGAATAGGAAGATGAATAGGTGGTATATTTAGAAGTATAATGCTGTTATTTAAGTCTGGTGCAAAGGCCATTGGAAAAGAAGCTCTCAGAACAGGAGCCAATGTTCTTGGTGATGTCATATAGGATCGACCTGTTAAGGAATGGTTTTAAGATTAAGAAAAATTTCACGAGGCAGGTAGAAATCTTAAACGTAAAGCCGTTTAGAAAGTCGATAAGATGATGGAGGGTTCGGGCTATAAAAGAGTACGTCTGGCCGATAATAATCAGTCTCTACCGAGAGCTGTTGCTGCTAAGAAGGAGAAACGACGACGATATATTTTTAAGATAATGGATTTTCTACATGTCCAATCATGTGAATGCGTCAAGTCCGATTTGGATTTGTTCGCTTTACCGTCGACGCAGACAAGTATCGAGGGTGGTGAATGGATACCTTACAAGTCCTTATCAGCTCTTAGTGATGACGCTGCAATAGAGTTTGTAGTGCCCGGAAGTGGAAACGATTACAAAGGTTTAAGTCTGACCATGTTGTACATCACAGCTAGTTTTAAAACATGATGATACAACACTTACTGACGCAGATGTTGTAGCACCGGTAAGGAATTGGTTGCATTCTCACAAGTGGAGGTTTACTTAAATCAGAAGATAGTGTCACAACCAAACAACACCTACGCCTACCTCTCATATATAGAAACGTTGCTAAATTATGGAAAAGAGGCCAAGAGTTCACATCTAGGTTGTACCTTATGGACAATGATACAGCTGGGCAGATGAATACACTGGGATACGCAAATAACGATTTCTCGAAACGTCAAATACTTGCAGCGATCAGTAAACACATTGAAATGATTGGTCACGTGCAATCAGATTTGTTTAATCAGGAAAAGTTTCTCATAAGCGGTGTTGAATTAAAGGCTAAATTTGTACGATCAAGAGATTCCTTCAGTCTAATGGCGGCACGCGGGTCAACTCACAAGACGCGAATTATGGACGCTAGTTTGCTGGTCAGACGTACGCGAATCAACCACACCATTCTAATTGCACACGCTAAAGCTTTAGAAACAACTGCAGCAAAATATCCTGTTACAAGGACCGACTTAAAAGTGTTAACGATATCTACAAGCATACAGCGAAAATAATTGGATATCTTTCTGGGTCAGTTACCTAAACGATGCATC
The DNA here is from genome assembly GCA_036346205.1 of Vesta saturnalis. Classification (NCBI taxonomy): domain Eukaryota; kingdom Metazoa; phylum Arthropoda; class Insecta; order Coleoptera; family Lampyridae; genus Vesta; species Vesta saturnalis. Next base: position 1,305,039 of record JARFJB010002538.1, read on the forward strand.
GTAGGTTTTGTCGCAAATAATCTTTCAATGGTGATTACTCCTCAAATCCATTCAAATTTCGATCACAGCAATATTAACTACATGCCGTTATATATTGACGGCCAACAAATTCCTTCGAAGGCCTTACAACCAGACTTTAAAGCCAACGGTTTATATGTAAGGACATATGACACCTTATTCCAGGTATCGGTATTCATTTTTGAATTAGGGCAACGATATATCGAGGAGTGATTATTCCAACGGCTACTGTTTAATGGCCTTCGACCTAACCCCTGGCTTGTGTGCAAATGGTAGCACACAGTGGAATTTAGTTAGAAACGGTTCCCTTCGCCTAGAAGTCGGCTTTAAAGAAGCTCTGGTAGAAACCCGTTAACTGTTTGGTGTATGCCGAATTCGTTAACGTGTTTGAGATCGATAAACATCGGAATGCGGTCGTGGATTTCACCTGTTAAAAGGGACAACTATAGATCACAGGCTTCAGTGCTTCACAGCTGGAAGAAGATGGGCGCATACTTGGATGTACAAGGGTTTAGAGGTGTTGATAACGAATTCATACCGAAAGAAATTGTCGTGATTACAGATCATGACTCGTTATTGCTGATGTCACTTCGAGATTATTTTCTATCAAAACCCATGTCAAGACAGATAAGGTATTTAGAGGATAAATATCACGGCTTGAAAGAGCGCTAAGGATATGTGCCATACAATGATTTCGAAGAGGAGCTGACACCGTTTAACAAAATTCATGTTAAGGGTAGTGAAAAACAACAGTTTTTAAGATTCCTTAACAAACCAATACTAAACTTGGACGAGGTTGGTTGTCCGTCGATTAAAAAAATCTAAAAGGAAGCAAAGGCGTATATTTGTTTAAACCCTAAGATTGAAGAGCCTATGTGCGCTCTGGAAAACGCATTACTACTGCAAGACTGGGAGCATACAGGTGTTTAAATGTTTGAAATCGATTCCCAGCCACAAGAATGTGTTTCGACTTGTATGTGCTTCTAATCAGCTGCCGAAACAGGCACCTAGACCTTGTACAGTATTGTGAACACCGATCCAGCAAAAAAACCAGGTCAGCAATTGACTGCTATCTACATTGACGAGAATGGCAACGGGGAGTGTTTTGATTCCTTTGGACGACTCCCGCTAGGTTACCATTTACGTTTCCTTGAGAAGAATTCTAGATGGTTCCGCTACAACAAAACGACGCTGCAGGATTACCATTTGGATGTGTGTGGACTTTATACGATAATGTTTTTGTATTTTAGAATAATAAATAATTGCTTGCTTTTGTGAATAAGGTTTTCACTACATATTTAGTTATAAATGATGAGATAATCAAATTACTATATAATTCTTGTATTTCAACCATTCTACTCTGATGAATAAAAGCGTTTGTAGTAGTTTAGCTGTTTTTAATTAAGAGTTCCGTAACAAGAGAGAGGCGTGCACAATCAACTTCTATTGCAGAAAATGTTCATTAGTCTATACACCACTAGATGCCACCACAGACAAACCAAAGCTGATCCAACTTATCTTGCAAGAACATTTGTTTAATAATAATTTTAATAACAATTATGCAGTCTCCCTTATAATAAACCCTATTACGAAAACACATTGTAAAACAGTTATATAGATCAGAATGATATTTAAACCTCAGATAGAAATTAATGAATACTCATAAATACAATATGCTAACCTCAGATACTGCAAAAATTTGAACTAGCGCTTAAATGCAGTCATAAAGATTGCATAGACATAATCGTTTAAGGAATAGATTTTTTATGTCCTTGATAAAAATCAAGCAACCCTAATAAATATTAATAATAATAAACACTGATTAAATAACATCTTTTTATTATGAAAACATTTGTCATCTTTACATCTCTTATCTATTAACTCTTCCCCACTATTACAATACAATTTCTATGACAGGGGCGAAGCCCGCGAACAGATTCCTGTCTTACAAGACTAGGACCCCTTATTAGAATATAACGCCCAATGTATAAATAAATTAGATCATAATCTGTAAGTGGTATTAAAAGAAATGTAATAAGAATTTTAATAGCAATTATGCAATCTCCTTTGATAAAAATGGGCATTAATAAATATTAATAACAGATTAAATAAAATCTTTTTATTCTCAGGTGAAAAAAATACGATCCCCACGTCGGCATATATAAAAAAAATGGCGAGCAAAGGTGTCCCAAGGGTGACGTCACAAAAAAACAAAATGGCGGCAGAAGGTGTCTCGTTTCTACTTGCGCGTTTTGAGAGACATACAATTTCTAACGTACTTTCCAGCGATTTAATTACGTGGTTTTGTTTTTATGTAGCTCTAAAGTTGACCGTGCCACTGGCAAACGCCAAATAACAAGCACTTTTTATCTTTCGCACACAGCTATTGTTACTAAACAATGGACCACTAAGCAGACTTTAATTTGATCCCATTTAAATCCGTTAAATGGTTATTTTTTTATTAAGCTTCAACCTCGAACCTACGAAGTTTTTCAAAGTATTTCATAGCAACTTTTTTATTGTGAATTTGTATTTTACATTTCATCTAACATCAGTCGATTTTGTTAATTTGTTTGAAAACTGACATGCTGTTGCAAAAAACTAATTAAAGTGGGGCATAGCACTCACTGCATGCAATGTTTACATCACTAAAAGTAAACAATTAATTCCAATCGATATATATTAAACCACTGTATTCCTCGCCAAAAATTGCTTTGTAAAAGGTATGTGTTTTTGGTTTATAAATCTTTAAGCAAAGGATAATTACAATCTTCGTTTTATAGTAACGTTATTTTTAGAAACTGCATATATTCAATACGACTAATTAACATGTCTAAAACCCTGTTGTATAAATTAATTTAGTATTATGTAACATCACTATTTTTGATATAACCGGAAAAATTTGTAATTTTTATTGTAACATAAACGTAGCAAAGTTTAAGTTTTGTTTTGTTTGCACTTGAAGGCACAATGTTTACTTGACGCTTATTTGTACATTTCTGTTTTTGTATATCTATCTCTACATTCATATTCTGTTATAAAATTTCAAATGGAAACTGCTTATAGTTGTTTCTATGTTTGTTTAATTCATTACATTGTACTGAATAATGAACTTCTTGCCAAATGAATCATGATTATCTTCCTTAGGTTTACAAATGTACTTTGTTTTCGGGAATACATATGTCAAGGCGTAATATTTGCTACTCTTTTTCGGTGTATGTGTACTTTGAGGTATTTTATATAATTACGGGAGAAGTTTTGTTTGATGTTTACCGATGGTAGATTGATAAATGATTTCCATCTGATAAGAGACATCATATTGTATCGGGATATCTCAGGAAATTGTGGAATAGCGTTACCAGATATGACACGACAGTATATATATATATATATATATATATATATATATATATATATATATATATATATATATATATATATATATATATATATATATATATATTCCGATTATATTGGAACGTCGAAATTGTTCGCCATTTTAAAGCATTCACTTTATTTTCACAAATTTGCAGGAACCATTTTTAAGGTTATCCAAAGTTGTGACTGTGTTAGAAAACTAAATGTCCAAACAAAACGTTAACTGGATTAATTCATGTAATTTCAGTTACAGCTCCAGCCGATTTGGTGTTTGTAGGTTATTACGGATCCTTGCCAGATTGCTTATACTTTTGTAGTAATCAATTGTTTTTCGAAGTACCCCAAACCGAGCTGGTAGCGTAGTGGTGACACAACCTGCTTAGCATTCAGGAGGTAATGGGTTCGATTCCCGTTACCGTCTACCTTGTATGAGGTTTTTTCAGGGGGTTTTCCTCATACACATGTGGCGACATGGTCACTGCGTATATGCACACCATGTGCGGCTGCTTAGGCGATTGGTGGGGTAGTATTTTCCCCCTCAGAACCCTAACTTCGTTCCTTCCGATCCTATTCTAACCATACCCATCCTTAATCCCACCATTCATATATATGTAATGTATATATGTATGCTGGGAATCCGTGATTGTGGCTGAAGGTGCTAGGAAAGCTCGAGCAGCCCGCCCTCCCCCTTGGGGAGGGAATTAAATACGTGGTCATTTCCTTTTCCTTTTCCGAAATACCCCAGTTACCCAGTACGCGAAGCTACTTCGCGGACTTCAGTGAAGTGATGTGAAGTTTGTCCCCCTCAAAACTCTTTTATCAGATGAGTGAAGATTACACAAAACGTATCCTAGTCCAAGTCAATAAGGTTTCTGTGGGTGTGCCTGCTTAGAATGAGTAATTTATTGTGTAAATATTATTATGCTCTTCCTTTGCTATGAATTTTTAAAATATTACGGGGTAGATTACACCACGTGAATCTCATTGCTATTTAATAATGCTCTTCCTTCCTACCTAAACTTTTTTTTAAGTTTTACACGGTGGATTGTGCCCCATGAATTCATTTGAAATCCAATAAAGCATTTGTCGAAATATGTACGGTGGAGTAATAGTTTCATCTAGTGGTACATTTTGAAAGCACTCCAAATAGATCGCAACCATATCAACGGCTAAAAGGCATTTTAAAAAAACATTCACAAACCAAATTGACAAGAATTAAACTACGTCTAATAAAAATTTGACGTTACTATACAATGGTATTTAAACGTTTGTTTTTTTTTTTGTTTCCGCGGCTTAGTACTAAACATTTATTAGACATTTCAGGACAAAGCGCCAGATGATGGTATTTATTAATTGAAGTAGTGATTAAATGAGTATGTGTTATTTAAAAATATTTGTGTAAAATTAATAAGATTTGTTTATGGAGAGTAAGAAGTTGAAGGTAAGAGATTAATAGCGGAAATCGAAGCAGCATTTTTAAACACCCGAACAAGGACTAGAAGACTGTTTGGAATGTGACGGAAGGCAGTTTGAAAATTTATTGAGGTATTAAATACGTAATATTTTGGAGTTTAACCTTATTTTTGTATTCTTAACGCCCCCTACCTATGGTGATAGACATTCAAAACCACTGTTGGTCCTTAATTCGATTAATAACAACTATCTCTTAAATATCAGAACAACACATCTACTTCGGCTCAGAAAAACCAAACTTCGTCAGTGTTAAGAAAATCTTCATTTCGCTGTAACTTTAAAACGAGCAAAGACATCAACTTGCGGTTTTTACGTTTATCTTGCAGATTTAATCTACTTTTCGAATACAATGTCAAAAATATACCGTGTGATTTAAATTTTTGGAGCAGAATAAAAAAAAACTCATATAACAAATTACGCCCCCTAGCACTTTTATTAGGAACTATTGTGTAATAATGGGAACATAAATTTAAAATACCCACATTTGTCTTCCAAACAAAGTATATTTTACTAAAATTATTGAATAAGTTGTTTACAACTTAAAGCAATTTTAATAATTACACTGTCAATAGCTTCCCACACTGTCAGTACGTCAATGACTCTTAAACCAATATTATGTAGAATCGTCTAGATGTAAGCAAAGGTATATCTATATATGGGAGTTTGGGAAGAAATTTAGAATTTTATTATTTCATTTTTAATTGCGCCTCCATGTGTTGAAATTCTGAACTTCAAAATAATTTCCAGCATTTTCTCATGACCACATTTATAATAAAATAAAATTTCCCATTGTTGTAGATTGATAGGTCTTAGATACAGCCGCTTCTCTCGCTTATTTGGTCACCTGGTACGTTCAAATGCGAATACACAAGATAATTTAATGTGGAAGGATGCACGCCCGTGTCTATTCGGTTAAGCTTGGCACTTTTAGAGGCCGTGATCTGCTATTTTCCTAGACGTCTCAGATCCTACATTACATTGTTTCTTTCTTCATACCACTCGATTTTGTTCAAAATGTCAGTTCAGATTATTTGCAAATTAACTAGTTTGTTAAAGTGAAATTTAAAACCGAAAGTGAAATTAAAGTAAGTGTCTTTCATCTATTTTCTCATATTATCGATAACCCATACATTGTAACCTCTAAGATAAACAATCTGATATTTTATACGAGTAGCATTTGTGTAAAGGGTACGGTTATGGGAACATCCTTCTTTCCTTTTTATTGGTCACGGCCTTTGTTTAAAATATATGGGCCAGCCAGTTACGAATTTACATTAAGAATAGAAGAAAATAACGAAAGGTGAATGGTTATTTCTAATTATTCAACTACATACAGACTACTAATAATTATTTTGTAACAAACATTTATTATTAGAGTTTTGGGGAAAAAATTAAATACCCACAAAAGTTGTAGTAGGATATAGTAAACTATTTGCAGAATATATATATATATATATATATATATATATATATATATATATATATATTATATATACGTTTATAGAGGGTGTTATGGTATTGGGAACAGGTGATAGGTAAATAGCGTTCCAGTTAAATTAAATTGGATATTGACCATTCGGAAGTGAAAAAAATATAATTGCGCTATTAATTTTCAAATATGCTTAGGCGAATAAATATTCAGTTTTATTAGGATTTAAGGAATTCTGAGCACTCCATAAATCGGAAAACAACTTAAATTTCGTAAAATCGTTTTTTTTCGTACCCACGTGTCTAACCACCACACTGCATAAAACGGGAGAAATGAGTGACCTCAGGTAAAACTCAATCAAACGGTTCGAAGACCGCAGAGCACTCGGATTACATGGAGTTTTGGAGGTATCGATAAAATAGTTTAAGTTAGAATCTGGTTGGTGAGGAAAGAACCGAGATACGAACCACGAGCTTTAAAGAAAGAAGGGAAAGAAAATAGGTTCTTATCCCAAGAAAGAGGGAGAGAGCTTGCAAAGCTTGAAATAGAGGGAATAGGAATTTTTTTTTCTTTAAATTTGCGACAAAGGAGGCAATAAGCCAAACGTTATTGTATAGCTATATAAATATATGAATAATAAATAAAATAAATTATACACAGTATGTATGTATGTATGTAATTTATAATTTATAATTATAATACCAAAAACAACAATACCCCTTCCGGCCGATGCAAGATTTTGTGTACCTAAAGCCAGTTTAATAAACCTGAAATAATTCAGCTTGCCCTTCGTTTAACAAAACTGAATATAAACCCATTTTGATCAAATTATATAAATACAATTGGAAAAACTTGTTCAGTCCACTCAATTTATCTCGAATAAAAATTATTAGTAATTAAGCAATTTAAGTTAGAAAAACAAATTGGCCCTAACAACCTTATCCACAAAACGATAGTGCATATTAGATATTTGAGCTAACGAGTAGCATTTAAACTAGCACTAAATCTCGCGCCAATGTTTGACATGATTCAATATCAAGATACACAAAAGTTTACATCTGGTATAAACATAAAAGTTGTAGCAAAGCTACTACGCACCACCACATAAACAGTACTACAAAATTAATTATCCCCAAAATGGTGGTTGTACATAAACTCCATACTGGGATTGGCACATAAAACCAATTTTAACAAAAATTATTAAAAGTTTGTTTGTTGATTGTGCGTAAAATATTAAAGAATGGTTTAGCTAACCTATAGCAGTTCTACATGAGCGAAATTGTGTTAAAGTTGGCTGAAGTCGGGTATCAAGCTGACACCGAACTTACACTACGGGTAACATGTTTAGCAAATACTCGCTGACAGAACTAATATAAATGTATTTAATTTCGTTGTAGGCGATCGTAATCTGCTGAAAGCAATTTAAGTACGAGTTGTATACGGAGGTAAATATGTTTGTCAAATACTTGCTAACAGAATTAAGGTAAATGTACTTAATTATGTTGTAGGCGATCGTAATTTGATGAAAGCATTTATACATGCGATAAAAGGAAAGTGCTGACCTGTTTGTTTTAAAGGTAGTCAGGACTCCACCAGCTGCAGTATAGGTGTAACCTCAACGATCACGCGATCCCAAGTACGTGAGATACAACTGACCGCAGTTTATCAGAAGCACAATCCAAACAATAAGCCGAAGAGATACAAAACAGGTAAACTTGTTACATCAATAAAGACAAAACCAAATGTAAACATCTACTTTGATGTAATCGTTACGGTAAAGTTATATGGAAACTTGAGTGTTAAAACCAATGTAAAGTATTACAACGGTGTTTATTCAGTGAGGCTATGTTACCTCTAAGATCGAATGAGAGCATTAGTGTAAATGTCCTAACCAATTGGTTACATCTATTTCTTTGAAGAAGTAATATGAAATTCTTTTGTGTTTAAAACCTGATAGAGAAGTTCTAATTACAACGAAGTTAACAAGATCTGATACGGCTTACCGAAAATGTGTAGATGGAGTGAATTATCTCTATTACATCCGCCTTTAATAGCGATTATATCACTTCTATACAACAAAGCGATACTATATTGTGAAAATTTTACAAAAAAAATTATGCTTAATCTACGAAATAGAAAAAGAACAATTTTCTAGAAATTTCAAACATTCCACAGCAAAGCAAACGCCTCAAAAAACAATTTTACAACTTAAAAAATATTCCTATCAAGTCATTGTTACCACAATAGAATTTTATGTATTGTTAACAGAATAAACCGTTTTTTATACAATGTATTTATTAAGATATAGACCCATTTATATTTTGAAACAGTAAAATAACAGACCCCTTTTCAGAGTTAAGTATACCAATCACCAGAACTACGTACATCTCAGAACTGGCGCTATAGGTATTAATTGATTTTTTTTTGTAAATGGTGGATAACTACAGAAAGATTTAATACGTTAAACTAGCGGAACTGGAAACGAGTAAACTTTTGAAATACAATGGTGGATACAAGAGAGAAATAATTTCATTTCATTCATTAGTTAAGATTCAGTCTCAATAAATAACTGTTAGATACTCGTTATAGTGTAGTGTGATGTATATTTAAATGTATATTTAAAAGAGATTCGGAAAGTGAATGTGTATTTATTAAAAATGCAACCCCAGAGAGTGACGTTGTTACGTGTTTATCGCGAATAACGTGTATTTTCGATAACTTCCGCTACTTTTTCTAATGAGTGAACTAATTAGTTAGATCTAAATAAATATTTCCGTATTCGTTGGTGAAATGTTTTTAATTTAGTACCTAAAAAAAAATTATTTTTCGCATCTCTACAGTTAAACTAATTTATTTAACGTACACATCTTTTTTATTCCTTTATAGATATAAGTTGCGCCATCTCGAAGATTTAGGGTCATTTAATAAAGTTTTGAAAAGGAATCTTGTTTTAAAAGACAACAATGGGATATCTGTAAAATTTATTTATCATAATTTGGTTTTAACATTCTTATCTAGTTTGAATAGTTTTGACAGGTTTGCAATATTGCTTTTGTTAAGGCGTTGTTCCTGATCTTTCTTTTACTTAAGACGCCATTTTTCCGATGGGGAGATTGATCTTCAAGAAAAATTTTTCCTTCCGTTTATAAGATGTTTAAGCATCGTTTCTTTGGAAAATTTTTCATATAAGGTAATGGTTTTGGTATAAAACCTTACTGACGCTTTACAAGCGGATTTTATTGAAGTTTTCAATCTTCATATCCTCGGTAAGTTTAACACATGTTCGACAACTTTAGTAAATCGATTCTTTCATTTAGGCACTTTCGCACGATTACTTAAATTTATAACATAGGTCTGTTGAAACGAAATCATCGCTATCGGCTCTAAACATCTAAAAGAGGTATGCTTGTATAAGGTAATTAGTAACGTACTTACTTGTATCACTTTCAGCGCCTTGATACCGGCGAAATAAACAGCTATTCTTTATTTATATACATAACTAGCAAATTGGAATCCACCACCGATCACCTTCGTACCTTTTCCTACTGGAATGCTGGCTCTTAACTACTGATTAGCTGTCTTGGTTCCACAAAGTAACTATCACCTTCGAAACACGAAGGGCATTTACAGTTTGGTAATTCTTCATCAAAGGTCAGAATTCTTTATTATTCAATATACACAGGATTTATGTAATGAACAGTGTATTGCTAAAATTAGTACAACAGAGTTAGGTTACATTTGGGGGTTTAACCTTATATTACTTACCCGTAACAAAAATTTATCATTTATAATAACATGCTTTTACTGGAGGCTAAAGTGGTTGAATAATTTAGAGTTTGATTTGTTCAATTTGTAATTTCTTTCTGCATACAAAAAGAAGAAAAAAAACCACACCTATTATTCACTGGGACGTTGACCTATTTAGTTCACTACCTTCACACGGTAGTTGCGCGTTGAAGCTCCTGTTTTTAAAATACATTATATACAGGGTGGAACAGATATCGAGGTCGTATGAATTACAGTCATTGTTTGAAACTGTACATATATTTATATTCAAATTTAGAATTTCTGTAACTTTTCTGTACTTTGTCTTTCCTTAATATTAATTATTTGTCATTACGGATAATTTTGTTCAGAGCAGGTTTTGCTGTAATAAAAATTTCTGTACTATTGAATGTCTTGCTGCCATTCTATGCCTTGCACTGAACAGACTATCCAGATATTTCTATTTAATACCACTTCTTAAGGGTTTTAATAAAATTCAAGAAACCGAAATTAAAATCATTGGGGATTTAAATTCTATTTTGTGAAACGTAGGCAAGCCATTTCAAAAATTAAGCACTACTATTTTCATTGTGGATCTATTTTAGATCGCACTTTATGGGTTACTTTCGCCCTTTCGGCTGCGATTTGTAAGTACTTACAACCGTCGGGAGCGGCACAATTAACGAAACTTTTCTTTTACATTTAGGGTTCGATTAACGAACTAAATACATTTAGTTTTTTTTATTCTTTGTGGGCATCTGCGACGGCTCACCACTTGCCATCGTCAGGGCTGAATTATAATTATGTTCTAAGTTAAGATTGTTATGAATACTTTGGGGGGGAAAACTAGCATAGTATCATATTTGTTTACGTTTGATATTTATTCGACAAGTATTAATTTGAGTTTAAATTAAATTAAATAAACGATTACTGTGTGGTTGTTCGGGTAAAAGTTTGTCTCTCTTTTAAACTGTTCCTTTTTTTTTTTTGGAGCACTACCTGTTTCAGGTTTTACAGGGCCTGCCCCTACTCTACTCCTCTTTTTCCTTTTTCTTTCCTTTTCTCCCCTTTCCTGACTAAAACCTGTGGCGCCTATCCTTTAGTGGCTATCTAACCACGTCCACAACATCGTAGCTAACCTCCAAAACCCCACGCATCCAAGTGCTCTGCGGTCAAACGACCGTACGCAGGAGCTTAGTCGAGTGCACTTTCAAAAAATGTTTACATGCAGGTTAGACATGTAGCAACGTAAAGTGTTTAAAATGTTGTGCAGTTTTCACTTGCACATGGTGGAAATGGGGATATTGATCAAAACATATGGACACTTAAGCATAAAAAGGCAGATATTGCTGATTCTAGTAGTAGCAAAGTGTCGTATTTTTTCGCAGGGATATACTTGGAGATGAAGAATAAAAGTTAGCTGCGATTGAATGTACTTGGTCATACCACAACGTGATACACAATCAGTCCTTGCATTCTATGGACCAGTAAGTTAGTTGCTTCCAAAAAAATAGCATGTGCTAGAACCAAATCTGAAAGTGTTATGTGTAACATTTTACAAAAAGAATCATTAAATATACAAAATGATCTTGGAACGGCCAATTCTGTAACAATCTATACCGATTGTTTAAATCACGGGAACGTAAAAATGTGTCCTATACTCATAAGATGTTTTATGAAGGACAAGCTCATTCCAGCAAAACTTTTGGAAGTTCATGATATCTCAGGTGAAATTTCAGACATTGTATGCGAATGTAATATTAAAACCGTTGGCAAATACGAATTAACAACAAAAGTAATAGCAATGTGCGCTGACAACACAAATTGTAATTTTGGAGGAGCAGCAAAACATGGCCAAAATAATCTTTCATAAAGTTCTACAGTTACTTAAAACACCTTTAGTTGGGGCGAACTGTGCTGCTCATATCCTTCATAACTGTATTCAAACATCAGCAGACATCGAAGCAATTATTGTGGAAATCTATGGCTATTTCTACATTTATACTGTTCCAGTTGCACAGTTGAAAAACTTGTGTTTTTTAATGTTGAATATCAAAAACTGTAGTGATGCAATAAAACCAAATAGTTAGCGTTGTTACTTTCGATAGAAAGAATATTAAGAATGTCAAAACCGTTACAGAGTTACTTTCTCTGACAACGTCAATTCATAATAATTTTAAAAACAATTTTTGTGTAGTTTAGGTATAATTTCCTCACTCACAAGCTTCTACATTCCATAAATGTGTACCTCAAGTGGAATCTGAAAAATCTTCAAGGTATAGGAATACATGGTTTTATCAAATTTAAAGCAATAATTAATAAAACGGAAAGGTGAAGTCTTTTTGCCAAATCAAATTAACAGTATCCTAGTAGCTTTGGTAAATGAAGGAGACGACCTATCCGTAACTCAATTTATAACATCATAGTAGTACATGGACACCTTGGCCGTCACTTTGTTTTTTTTGTGACATCACCTCTGAGGCACCTTTCCCACCACTTTTTTATATATATCCACATGGGGATCGTATTTCTCACCTGAGAATAAGAAGATTTAATTTAATCTGTGTTTATTAATCTGTAATTAGGACCCGCTTTGTCAAAGGAGATTGCATAATTGTTATTAAAATTATTATTAGATGTATTTTAATACCCATCCACACATTGTGACCTTTTACCTATACGAAAAATTTATTTATAGATTGGGGGTTTTATTCTATTAAGGGGCCCTAGTCTTGTAATACAGGAATCTGTTGTGGACTTTACCCCTGTCAAATAGTGGGGAAGAATTAATAGATAAGACATGTAAAGATGACACGCGATTTCATAATAAAAACATGTTATTTAATCTGCGTTTATCATTATTAATGTTTATTAGGGTTGTTTTGATTTTTATCAAGAATATAAAAACCTAGTCCTTAAACAGTTATGTTATATGCAATCTTTAAGACCGCATTTAAGCTCTAGCTCAAATTTGTTCAATATCTGAGGTTAGCACATTGTATTAATGACTACTAATTAATTTCTATCTGAGGTTTAAATATCATTCTGATCTAGGTAATTGTTTTACAATGTGTTTTCGTAATAGGGTTTATTATAAAGGAGACTGCATGATTGTTATTAAAATTATTACATTTCTTTAAGACCTATTTTATTTTACAATATATTCATTTTGCATTGAGAAAGTCACTTTCAACATTATACATAATTAAAAATGAGTAATTAAGTTGTTATCCTTTAAACGATTTTCCACCTTGAGAACGTTAAATTATATATAAGGTTTAAGCAGAAATAAAATGCATTAATACGATAAATGGTTACTCATATGCATTTAGGCTGTTTTATGCTTCATTGTGTACTCCCTTCAATAGAGGTACCAATTATCAATTAAAAGTAAAATATTGAAGGTCGACTGCTAAATTATATGCTCAAGGTTTAAGTGGAAGATAAAATTGGATTAATACGTTAGTTAATACACATATGCATTATAGGCTGTTGTACGTTTCACTGCGTTTTAATAGTGTTATTAATTAAAAGTAAATATTGAAGGTTGACAGTTAAAATTACGTGTACAAGGTCTAAGCAAAAAATAAATGCATTAAATGGTTACATATATGCATTACAGTAGTTTGTTTGTTTTACGCTTCATTGTGTTTTTGTTTAGTGATGACTTTTTTAAAATAAATTGCATTACTTTTACCATCTAGACTAAACAACGTAAAATTGATGATTGATATGGGATGTCATACTTTCTTTAAAAAGCAATAAAATATATTCATAGCCATAAAGCTTATAATACCTGTTAAAGGTAACTACTCTTTATATAGATCAGGGTCGCAAAAAGGTGCTACGTCTAACAGCAAATTATCCAAAAACATCCTCAAATCTAGGTAATTCATAATCTCCTATGCTAAATATTAGTGTAAAGACATTTTCGGCAGTCTAGACTTTTGGGATGGGTACACTTCCCCCTTACATTCAAAATTAAGGGCAGCGTAATTTAACTTATCTGGATCTTCATAGAGAACATCACTACCAGCATTAACTTCACCGTTTTCATATTGAGCTATTATATTCTAATAGCTTATTAACAAGTAAAAACAGCTAATACCTCTGATACTGCTTCAAAATAATAATACTCCTTCGATTGTAACTGTGCTTTAAAAAATACATGCAGCGGGTAATATACAATCTTTATTTGCCGCTATTATTATTATTATTACACAGATATGGGATTATTCTTAAAATTAGCTAATTTCTCCACACTACATTGAAACACTACATAGGCTTTCAATTGTTCTTCACCCCTGAGCTGTACCACATACATCTTTCATGAGATTATTCAATTACGGATCAGTAGCATGTTTTCTAATATTAATGCAATTTTATTTTCCACTTAAACCTTGAGCATATAATTTAGGAGTCGACATTCAATATTTTACTTTTAATTGATAATTGGTACCACTATTGAAGGGAGTACACAATGAAGCATAAAACAGCCTAAATGCATATGTGTAACCATTTACTGTATTAATGCATTTTATTTCTGCTTAAACCTTATACATATAATTTAACGTTTTCAAGGTGGAAAATCGTTTAAAACATGACAACTTAATTACTCATTTTTAATTATGTATAATGTTGAAGGTGACTTTCTCAATGCAAAATAAATATATAGTAAAATAAAATAGGTCTTAAAGAAATGTAGTAATTTTTATAACAATCATGCAGTCTCCTTTATAATAAACCCTATTACGAAAACACATTGTAAAACAATTATCTAGGTCAGAATGATATTTAAACCTCAGATAGAAATTAATTTATAGTCATAAATACAATATGCTAACCTCAGATATTGAAAAAAATTGAGCTTGCGCTTAAACGCAGCCTTAAAGGTTGCATAGAATACTATCGTTTAAGGACTAGCTTTATATATCCTTGATAAAAATCAAAACAACCCTAATAAATATTAATAAGCACAGATTAAATAACATCTTTTTAATATGAAAATACTTGCCATCTTTACATATCTTATCTATTACTATTCAGTATTCTTTATTTGGCAGGAGCGGAGCCCACCAACAGATCCCTGTATTACAAGACTAGGGCCACTTATTAGAATACAACCCTCAATGTATAAAAGAATTTTGCGTATAGGTAAAAGGTCACAATCTGTAGATGGGATTAAAAGAAATGTAATAATAATTTTAATAACAATTATGCAATCTCCTTTGATAAAACGGGCCCTAATAAGTATCAATAAACACAGATTAAATAAAATATGTTTATTCTCAAGAGAAAAATACGATCCCCATGCGGGCATATATAAAAAAGTGGTGGAAAAGGTGCCCCATAGGTGAAGTCACAAAAAATACAAAATGGCGGCCAAGGTGTCCGTGAACTACTCATCAGTTACCATGCTGTATACTACTTCTATAGCATATTTGGATAAATTGACGTAACACTTTTAAGACCCGCGAGCGTTTAGTTGGGGATTGCTAAAAAAATAACTTCTGTGGTCAGATGTTGGAAAGTTATTTGCTGTTTAAAAAAAAAAAAACCCTGATTTTCATGGAGATGATTAGGAACTTTTTGATGAAATTGTGTGCATTAAAAACTATTTAACCAGTCAAAAGATAAAAGTGGGAAGAAGTTTACGTTTCTATCGGTAAACAACGGGTCGAGCTTTTTAACCAATTTAATAGTGAATCACAAATTCAATGAAGATTTTGCTCTCTACTACTGTATGAACGTATTTTGCTCTCCTTCCAAATCATTATTTTTAATTTTCTCTGTATTCTAGCCAATGTTTTAAAAATTTTGTACCTGATTATGTATCTACAGGTCATGCAGAGATTTTTATCAACAATATATTTTTTGTGAAATGTAAAATAAAATTTTTCTCCATTTGTATAAAACCTCTTGGGACACACTGTATATAACTTCTTTCAATCAAAATTTATTTATGTTTAAACTTTTTATTAATAAATGTAAGTACGACGTTTCGTTGTTAGATTAATAACTTTGTCAAGTATAAGATTAAGATTAATACAATTAATATAATTATTCTAAATACAGTATTTTTTTAATAATTTTTGAAATGTTATAATTATAGTCGTTACGGTTATTAAAAACAAATTTAAAGATAAGGAGATGTATTAATACTTTTTATTTTGTTTATATTAGTTATAATTTATGAAGTTGTTAATACATTGTCAAGATGAGAGTTAATTTTGTAATATTAACTTATACGTGTTACAAATACCTTAAAGTCCGTTCGTGGATTAACGGTATTTTCAGTTATATTAATGTACAACGATTCAATAAAAAGGCGTTTTTGTTTACAGTTGCAATGGTGTAATACGTTATATTCATTAAAATTAAATTTGTGTTACTTTGTCGAGGGGTGACCAACAAGTTTAGAATGTTCTTGGTTATTTTGACGTATATTATATTGATGCTGATATAGCCTTTCTTTCAGATATTAGGAAGTTTCACCTAGGTATGAAGCATTGCAATCAAGACAATTTACTTTGTATAAGATATTACTTAATATTGAATTATCATCTTTACTTTTTAGTGATGAGAAAATTTCATTAGTGGAAGATAACCAAAAACAAGGAGGACGTAAATGTGATGGTTTTAGAAATTTTTTTGCTAAATATTCAATTTTTGAATTATATGGAAGTCTAATAAAAAGGAAATTTTGTTGGTTATTCATATTACTATGAAATGTATTGTTATTTTTATGTTTTAATGTTTTACATCTATTTGTAATGGTATTGTTAAGAAAAAATCCCAGATAATTATTGTTTTTTAATATGGTTTTAACAAGTATAATTTTTATTGTAAAGTTGCTTGTCTAACGGTAAAATGGCGCTATCTACTAAAGAGTTAATTATTGAACTTTGTATTGTATTCCCAATTCTTCATACCTAGGTAAAACTTCCCAATATCTGAAAAAAGGATTATACCAACATCAATATATCATACGTCAAAATAACTAAGAATATTCTAAACTTGTTGATCATTCTTTGACAAAGTTACATAAATTTAATTTCAATGAAAATAACATATTACACTATTGAAATTTCAAAGAAAAACGTATTTTTATTGAATTATTATTATATATAATAATAATATTTCAAAAAAATACTCCAGAAAAATTATATTAATTTTAATTTTATACTTGACAAATTTAATAATCTCATAACGAAACGTTGTATTTACATTTATTAATAAAAAGCTTAAATAAAAATAAATCTTTATTGAAAGAAATCATATATAGTAATATAATTCCTAATCTTATAAAGTTAAATGTTTAATGTTAAAAAGAGATTAACCTAAGAAGCACATTTTTTGCTTTAGTAATTATTTGTACATAAAGAATACGTTAATTTTAAAGTTGGCATTTAGCGTTTATGCAAAGCAAATTAAATTTTCCTTCTGTCCAGAAGCATACTGGGAAAGTGTACTTTTAGCCATTTATAAATCCTGAATATCTACATTGTAAATATCTCGGCGATTCTGTTAAGTGGCTCTCAAGATTTAAGCAAACAAGTAAAATACTAAATTGTGACAACAATAAGCAGAATTAAATTATTCCATTGTGTGCTTCAAACGTTAAACTAACATTTTTTTTACGAGTGTGTGTAAAAGTAAACAAATCTATGTTAAATATTTAATTCTCAAAAGTTTTACATTGCATTTTACATAAAAGAATTTAAACATGGGTTGAATAGCAAAATTAATGTAATCCAAGTAGTAGTGTGGCTTGTAATAATGGAGTGTACCTACAACTTGAATAATAGTCATTTATTCTTTTAAGTTTATTAGCGACTATCCTGATTAGGCAATATTTAAGCATTAGGGCTTCTAACATTCATAGTTGGTAAGCTATGGAGTAGACAATTTCAAATTAAGCTTATCTCTAACTTTCTCAACCTGTTGAACTTAATTCGATGCAACAACATAAATAATAGACTTTAAAGCTTATAGTTGTCAGTAAGTTTAGATGAGAGTTAAGTATGAAACGTGATCACATGCAAAATATTCTGGCAGTTTATTAGGATGCTTTTAATCCCTAGTTCTCATTTTCAATATTTCTTTTCTGCTGTTATACAGAGAAAATATTGTTTTATGCTTATAGTTAACAAACATATCACTTTAACAGAATGATACATTGCACTATTTGAAAAGCACTTTTTACAGAATTCCTAGTTATCTGCTAAATACAGAAATTTATTTAAACTATAGGAACATACTTTAAATAATATACAAATTATTGGCCGTAATAATTCTGAAACTATTCTCGCTATTTTTTATTAACTAGACAGTCACTTATAAAGTAGCGCTTATTCCTATTTTTAACGATCCTGAAAATAATAGTGTGAAACAGTCAATTGATTTTACACTTACGTAATTGTATAAGGCTGCTGTCAGGAAGTTTTTCATTTAAAGATAGATTAAGTGCGAACTTATGTAAAGAACGAGCAACTGCACGTGAGCTGCAGATAAGCCTATTTAGTCTCGTCTTCATTTCCGAATCAGAAAGTTAGAAATGAGTGAGTATCATAAAATAGTGATTGAAGACTGTTGGAACGAGAAATTACTAGTATAAACGCTATTATTGATTTATGAGCAATTGCGCCGATCGAGAGTGATTTACAAAACAGACAAAAAGAATGGTTACCTACAAGCGCTAGTGAGGCAGAATATTCTACAAAACGCGATTGGTGAATAAAGTAAGGACAAAGAAGGTCCTGCAACAAGATAAAGATGAACTATATCAACAAAATTGGAAGTACAAGTATTATGACGTCGCATAGTGTAGAACTTAGTTTATATCCAAGATATGGTCCGGAGAAATAGAAATATACGACATCCAATTTTCTCCAAAGGGTAGTAGGAGGTTTACGAAGAAAGAAACCTGAATACTACACCGGAACAGGACAGAGAGTGCAACTCAATTTCCATTACGTGTGAATTAGGCAGTAGATATGAAAATGTTAGAAGAGAAAGATTCCAGAGTATAGCAGAATAAAAATACCAAACAAACTAACTTACGTATACCAAAACAAACTTACAGCTGCATTCCATATTTTTCACTGTGACAGGTATGTGTGTGTGGGTATGGGTGTGTGGGTGGTGTGTGTGCTGTGTGGGTGTGTGGGTGTGTGTGTGTGTGTGACGTGTGAGTGTGTGCTGTGTATGTGTGTGAGTGTGTATGTGGGTGTGTGTGTGGGTGTGGTGTGGTGTGTGTGCGTGTATGTGTGTGTGTGATTGTGGTGTGGTATATGTGTGCGTGCTGTATGTGTGTGTTGGTGTGTATTAGTGTAGTGTGAGTGTTGTGTGTGTGTTGATGTGTGGAGTGTTTGATGTGTGTGTAGTGTGTGTGAGTGTGTGTTGTGTATTTGTGTGGTATGTGTGTGTTTGTGTGTTTGTGTGTTTGTGTGTTGTGTGTTTGTGTGTTTGTGTTGTTGTGTTTGTGTGTTTGTGTGTTTGTGTCGTGTCTGTGTCTGTGTGTCTGTGTGTCTGTGTCATGTTTGTGTTGTTGTATGTGTAGTGTTGTGTGTGTGTTAGTTGTCAGTGTTGTGTTGTGTGTTGTTCTGTGTGTGTCGTTTGTGTGTTTGTGTGTTTTGTGCGTTCTGTGTGTTGAGTGTCCATGTGTCTGTTGTTGTGTGTGTTGTGTCTAGATGTTGTGTTAGTGCTTGTGTGTGTCCAGTGTCATGTTGCAGTGTGTTTGTGTCTTGTGTTGTTGTGTTGTGTCAGTGTTTGTTGTTTTGTCTTGTTTGTGTAGTGTCTGTGTGTTGTTGTGTTCTGTGCGTCTTGTTGTGTCTGTGTGTCTGTGTCCATGTGTGTCAGTGTTGTGTTTGTGTTGTGCTTTGTTGTGTATTGTGTCTGTTTGTGTTTGTGTGTGTTGTGTGTTTGTGTGTCTGTGTGTCTTGTGTGTTGTGTCTCCAGTGTTAGTGTGTTGTGTCGTGTGTGTTTGGTCTGTGTGTTGTGTTTCATGTGTCATGTTGTCTTGTGTTGTGCTCCAGTGTCTGTGCCTGTTGTGTTGTGTTGTGTGTCTGTGTGTGCGTTGTTGTGTGTTTGTGTCTGTGTTGCTGTGTTTGTGTCTTGTGTGTCGTGTGTGTTGTGTTGTTCAGTTTGTGTGCTGTCCCATGTGCTGTCTTGTGTGTGTCTGTCTTGTCGTCCAGTGCTTGTGTCTGTGTCAGTCCGTGTTGTCAGTGCCCTGTGTTGTGTGCTCAGTGCTGTGTCCGTGTCTGTCTGTGTGTCTGTGTGTGTGTCCAGTGTCTGTGTCGTTTGTGTCGTCTGTGTCGTGTTGTGTGTGCTCTGTGTGTCTGTGTGTTGTCGTGTTTGTGTTGTGTGCCGTGCAGTGTTGTGTGTTGTGTCAGTGTCTTGTGCATGTGTGTTGTGTCTGTGTCTTGTGTCTGTGTGTCTGTGGTCCCAGTGTCTTGTGTCTGTGTGTCTGTGTTGTCCATGTGTCTGTGTCTGTCCCAGTGTCTGTGGTCTGTGTGTCTGTGTGCCCAGTGTGTGCCCAGTGTGTGTGTCTGTGTGTCTGTGCGTCTGTGTCTGTCCAGTGTCTTGTGTTGTAGTCTTGTTTGTGTGTCTGTGATGCGTCCATGTGTCCATGTGCCCAGTGTCTGTGCTTGTGTGTCCAGTGTCCAGTGTCTGTGTGCTCAGTGCGTCGTGTGTCGTGTCTGTGTGCCCAGTGTGTGTGCTGCTGTGTGTCTGTGTGTCCCAGTGTCAGTGTCCTGTGTGCCCAGTGTGTCCTGTGTGTCTGTGCGTCTGTGGTCTGTGTGCTCTGTGTGTCTGTGCTGTCTGTGTGTCTGTGTGTCCAGTGTGTGCCTGTGTCTGTGCGCCTGTGTGCTGTGTGTCTGTGGTCTGTGTGCTGTGTGCCAGTGTCTGTGCGTCTGTGTGTCTGTGTGTCTGTGTGTCTGTGTGTCTGTGTGCCCAGTGCCTGTGTCTGTGTGTCTGTGTGCTGGTGTCTGTGTCTGTGCCGTCTGTGCGTTGTGTCGTGTGCCCAGTGCTGTGTCTGGTGTCTGTGTGTCTGTGTCGGTCCAGTGCCCAGTGTCTGTGCGTTGTTGTGTCTGTGTGTCTGTGTGTCTGTGTTGTGTGTCTGTGTGTCTGTGTTCGTGTCTGTGCGTCTGTGGTCTGTGTGTCTGTGTCTGTGCTCAGTGTTGGCCCAGTGTCTGTGTCTGTGTGTTGTGTGCGTGCTGTGTGTCTGTGTGTCTGTGTGCGTCCAGTGTCTGTGTGTCGTGTGTGTGTGCCCAGTCGTGTTGTGTCTGTGTGTCTGTGTGTCTGTGTGCCCTGTGTCGTGTCTGTGTCTGTGCGTCCCAGTGTCTGTGTGTCTGTGTGCTGTGTCGTGTCTGTGTGTCTGTGGTCTGTGTGTCTGCCGTGTCCTGTGTCTGTGTGTCTGTGTGCCATGTGTCTGTGTGTCCTGTGTGCCCAGCCTGTGTGTGTCTGTGTCTGTGTGTCTGTGCTCAGTGCGTGTGGTCTGTGTGTCTGTGTGTCTGTGTGCCAGTGTCTGCTGTGTGCCGCGTGTCTGTGTGCCCAGTGTCTGTGTCTGTGTGTCTGTGTGCCCACTCCAGTGTCTGTGTCTGTCTGTGCGTCTGTGTGTCGTGTCGTGCCATGTGTGTCTGTTGTGTGTGTGTCTGTGTGTCTGTGTGCCAGTAGTGTCTGTGCAGTGCCTGTGGCCCAGTGTCTGTGTGCTCCAGTGTCTGTGTGCTGTGTGCCCAGTTGCTGTGTGTCTGTGTGCCCAGTGTTGTGTGCTGTGTCTGTGTGTCGTGTCTGTGTCTGTGTGTCTGTGTGCCCAGTGTCTGTGTGTCTGTGTGTCTGTGTCTGTGTGTCTGTGTGTCTGTGTTGTTGGTCTGTGTCCAGTGTCTGTGTGTCTTGTGTCTGTGTGTCTGTGTGCCCAGTGTCTGTGTGCCTGTGTGCTGTGTGCTGTGTCTGTGTCTGTGTCGTGTCTGTGTGCTGTGCCCAGTGTCTGTGCCCAGTGTCTGTGCGTCTGTGTGCCAGTGCGTGTGCCAGTGTGTCTGTGTGTCTGTGCGTCTGTGTGTCGTGTGTGCCTGTGTGTCTGTGCTGTGTGTGGTCGTCTGTGCAGTGTGTGTCTCAGTGTCTGTGCGTCTGTGTCCATGTGTCTGTGTGTCTAGTGCTGTCTGTGTGCCCAGTGTGCTCCAGTGTCTGTGTGTTGTGTCTGTGTGTCTGTGTGTCTGTGTGTGTGTCCAGTGTCTGTGTGTCTGTGTGTGTCTGTGTGTGCTGTGCTGTGTGTCTGTGTGTCTGTGTCTGTGTGTGCCCAGGCTCCAGTGTCTTGTGCCTGTGTCTGTGTCTGTGTGTCTGTGTCTGTGTGCCCAGTGTCTGTGCTGTCTGTGTGCCTGTGTGTCTGTGTGTGGCCAGTGCTCCAGTGTCTGTGTGTGTTGTGCAGTGTCTGTGTGTGTTGTGCCTGTGCTCTGTGTGTTGTGTCTGTGTGTCTGTGCCCAGTGTTGTGGTGTGTGTGTGCGTCTGTGTCTGTGTGTCGTGTGTTGTGTGTGCCTGTGTCGTGTGTGCTGTGTCTGTGTGTCTGTGTGTCTGTGTGTCTGTGCGTCTGTGTCTGTGTCGTGTCTGTGTGTCTGTGCGTCTGTGTGTCTGTGTGTCGTGCAGTTGTGCTGTGTGCCTGTGTGTCTGTGTGTCTGTGTCGTGTTGTGGTCTGTGTGTTTGTGTCGTTTGTGTGTCTTGTGTCGTGTCTGTGTGTCGTGTGTGTGTGTCTGTGTGCCCAGTGTCTGTGTGTCTGTGTGTCTCAGTGCTCTGTGTTCATGTGTGTTGTCTTGTGCTGTGTTGTCATGTTGTTGTGTCTGTAGTGTCTGTGTGTCTGTGTGTGCTCCAGTGTCTTGTGTCTCCAGTGTCTGTGTGAGTGCAGTGTCCTGTGGTGTCTGTGTGTGCTCCAGTGTCCGTTGTGTCTTGTGTGCCCATGTGTGGCCAGTGTCCAGTGTCTGTGCGTCTGTGTGCTGTCGTGTCTGTGCGTCAGTGTGTGCTGTGTGTCTGTGTGTCTGTGTGCCCAGTGTCGTGCTCGTGCGTCTGTGTGTCTGGTGTCGTGCCCAGTGTCGGTGTGTCTGTCGTCTGTGCGTCTGGCCTGGTGTCTGTGTGCCCAGTGTCTGTGTGCTGTGTGTCTGTGCGTCTGTGTGCCTGTGTCTGTGTCTGTGTGTCCTGTGTGTCGTGTGCCCAGTGTCTGTGTGTCTGTGCTGTGTCTGTGTGTCTGTGCGTCGTGTGTCGTTGTGCTGTCTGTGTCTGTGCTCAGTGTCCAGTGTCTGTGCGTGTCTGTGCTCTCAGTGCCCAGTGTGTGTGTCTGTGGCTGTCTTGTGTGTCAGTGCTGTGTGTGCTTTGTGTGCTGTGTGCCCAGTGTCCCTGTGTGTGTGTCTGTGTGCCCAGGCCTGTGTTCGTGTGTGTGGTCTGTGTGCCAGTGGGCTGTGTGTGGCCTGTCGTCTGTGTGCCCAGTGTCTGTGGGGTGTCCTGTGGTCCATGTGTCTGTGTGCCCCAGGTGCCGTGTCCGTGTCTTGTGCGTCTGTGCGTCTGTGTGCAGGCCAGTGCCCAGTGTCTGTTGGTGTCCAGTGTCTGTGGTCTGTGGTCTGTGGCCCGTGCCCTGTGCGTCTCAGTGCTGTTGTGGTCTGTGTGCGTGTGCCCTGTGTGTCTGTGTGCCAGTGTCTGTGGTCTGTGTGTCCTGTGTGGTCTGTGGTTGTGCTGTGGTCTTGTGTCTGTGTCTGTCTGTGTGTGGTCTGTGTGTCTGTGGCTCAGTGTCTGTGCGTCTGTGTGTCTGTGCCCGTGCGTGCCCAGGTGTCTGTGTCCCAGTGTCTGTGTGTGTGCCGTGTGCTGTGTTCTGTGTGCCCAGTGTCTGTGCGGCCTGTGTGTCTGTGTGTCTGTGGTCTTGTGTCTGTGTCTGTGTGTCTGTGCGTCCCAGTGTCTGTGTGTCATGTGCCCAGTGTTGTGTGTCTGTCTGTGCCTGTGTGTCTGTGTGTCTGTGTGTCTGTGTCGTTGCCCATGTGTCTGTGTCAGTGTGTGTCTGTGTGTGTTGTGCATGTTGTGCGTCTGTGCTGTGTCTTGTTGTGCCTGTCGTCAGTGTGTTGTGTCTGTGTCTAGTGCTGGTCTGTTGTCTGTGCCAGTTGTGTCTGTGTGCAGTGTAGTGTCTGTGTGTCTGTGTGTCTGTGTCTGTCTGTTTGTGTCCAGTGTGTGTGCCCAGTGTCTGTGTGTCTTGTTGTGTTTGTCAGTGTTGTGTCAGTGCTGTGTCGTGTCTGTGTCTGTGTGCCCATGTGTGCTGTTGTTGTGCCTGTGCATGTGTGTCTGTGTCAGCTGTGTGCTGTGGTCTGTGTCTGTGTGTGCTGTCGTGTCTGTGGTCTGTGCTGTCGTGCAGTGTCTGTGTGTCTGCCTGTGTCTGTGTCTGTGCTGTTTGTGTTGTGCAGTGTGTGTGCTGTGTTGCCCATGTCTGTGTCAGTGCTTGTGTGTGTGTGTCAGTGTTGTGTTGTTGTTGTAGTGTCTGTGTGTCGTGTTGTGTGTCTGTGTGTTCTGTGTGTCTGTGTGTCTGTGTTGTGGTTGTGGTCAGTGTCGTGTCTGTGTTTGTGTCTTGTGTCTGTGTGTCTGTGTGTGTTGTGTGTGTCTGTGTTGTTGTGTCCAGTGTCATGTGTCAGTGTCTGTGTGTCAGTGTTGTCGTTGTGTGCAGTGTGTTTGTGCTGTCTGTGGCTGTGTTGTGTGCTCAGTGTGTCTGTGTGTCTGTGGTCTGTCCGTGTCTGTGTGCTCTCAGTTGTGTGTGCCTGTGTGTCTGTGTCGTGCGTCTGTGTGCCTGTGTGTTCTGTGTGTCTGTGTGTCTGTGTGTCTGTGTCCTGTGTGTGTCTGTGTCTGTGTCTGTGTGTGTTGTGTGTCTGTGTGTGTTGTGTGTTTGTGTGTTGTGTGTTTGTGTGTTTGTGTGTTTGTGTGTTTGTGTGTTTGTGTGTTCGTGTGTTTGTGTGTTTGTGTGTCTGTGTGTTTGTGTGTTTGTGTGTTGTGTGTTGTGCACAGGATATTGGTGAAATTGGTGACCAAGGTGCAGTAACAAGGAAAAGAGGAATTAGCCGGAAGCTCAGTGGTCGGTTCAGCACTTGGATGCATGGGCGTTTTGGCAGGAGAAAGGAAATACATAAAGTTTGGGCACCACTTGATTGACTTCTTTATCGCCCTCTATCAAGAAAAGGGCTACGGCCACCTAGGACAAAAGAGACAGCTAAAAGAAAGTGGTGAACTAAGTCCACACTGAGGAGGAACTGGTTAGGAATGGAGTCGTAAATCACAGGATTAATGAAAGAACATACAATCGTTTAACACCACTTATTTAATATACCCTAACGTTAAATAGCGTAAATGTTACAATAACAATCAAATGTTCATAAATATCTAACACACAAATATAATCAGAGACATGTTCCATGAAATAAACCACCAGCAATCAACTTACCTTTCCGACCGCACTGCAAACTATAAAATTTACTTGAACTTTACCTACTCAGCCACAATGCGGTTCGGCATCTAGTGTTGACCCTAAAGTAATACCCAAAACATATATTTATAATTATCCGAAATTGACTTTGTTTGTTTCGAAATTCAGCGAAGAGCTCGTTGGATTAACTTATCAGTTTCAATCAACCGGACGCAAATAAACCCCAAATATAAAACAAAAATTTTTAGCACTAGATGTCTACCCTGTTGTTTACTTATGTAAGCACAAAATATTATTAAATTTAGTTAACATGAGCATTACAGAAAAATCAATAAGCCTAAAGCATTTAGATAAATTTTGAAAGGCCAAGTTGATTAGCAAGTTGGCAAGTGCATAAAGCTACAAAAAAATTGATTAGTAACTTCTACTTCAGACAGTTTTAGAATAAACAATTATTAAAACTGTAATCCGAAAGAAAATTATAAATGTGATAAAACCCCAAAACTAGTGAATAAATATTCTGTTTAATTATACAGTAATTGAAACCCCAACAGTTAGCCTAATCTTATGACATACATTGTATATTTAACTCAACGAGCAGCATTCAGTGAACAAACAGCTGGTTGTATGTACAGTAGACAGTAATTCTAACTGTTTTACAATTACGGTGGTTTAGCAGAACAAAACCAGTATACAAGAAATAAATAGACAATATATAAATTCTATTGTAAAGTTAAATGTGTATAAGCAAAACTTGAATAACCCAATTTATCTTTTACAGGTACAAATGTATAGTATTACTCGATTACTAGAAAAAGGTTTAGCAATAAAGCATAGCATTAATTTCAAGATTAAAATAATTGCAGAAACACACTAATACAAGTAGTGCACAGTAATATAATGGTTATAAACCTTCAGTGTACAGATAACGAGAGCCTCGTTATATAGAAAAGCGATTAAAAGTCACTCACCATAGGTAAAATTGTGTCTGCGTGTAACAATAATACTTATCGGAAACTAGTCGTAGGTGTAACGTAGATTTCTTCTGTTAAATCGGAAGATATTAGGAGAATTAGTAATCGTAGATGGTTTCCATTCAGGCTTGAAGACCCATAACTAATATTTCACACCTCGGACGAATAATATCCAAATGTGTTGTCAGAACGGTTTAATTATTCTTATGGAAGCACGAGATATGTAATCTTGAGTGAATTGTAGACCAAAAGAACCTATATAAGATAAATGTGTTAGAATTTAAGTCGATACCCAATTTTAAAATATGATCTTTGCTGTAGTAACAATTTCAAAACATGTACGCATGCATTTCAAAACATGTCTTGTAAGTAACGAAAGTGAGTGCTTACCTCTTGATCGAAGCCAAAGTGTAGCAGAAGCAACCTTAAAGCCGAACTAAATTGAAGTCCCCAGGACTTATTTATATGGAAGAATAAAACCAGCAAGGTGACTTAAAATTTTCTTGAACAATTCAATCCAATTTTAGAACACCTTTTCCAAATTTTACTGTGTTCACTACGCATTTTTCCCAAAATGGCGTTTTCCTTCTTATCTGAAGGTACCAGAAAACAGAACAATAGCCTGATTATTTTCACCAATCCAAAATTTTAAAGTAATCACATGTTTGCAACAGTTTAAATTTAACACGATTTTTGTGCAATGTTGCCATTTTCCAACAACATACAAAGTGAGTCGTAATGATACCATCAACCGAGTTTTCGATCAGTGTGTTTGTGTGTTTGTGTGTTTGTGTGTTTGTGTGTTGTGTGTGTGTTGTGTTTGGTGTTTGTGTGTTTGTGTGTTGTGTGTGTGTGTTTGTGTGTTTGTGTTTTGTGTGTTTGTGTGTTTGTGTGTTTGTGTTGTGTGTGTGTGTTGTGTGTTGTGTGTCTGTGTGTGTGTTGTGTGTGTTGTGTTGTGTGTTTGTGTGTGTGTTGTGTGTCTGTGTGTTGTGTGTGTGTTGTGTGTTGTGTTTGTGTTTGTGTGTTGTGTGTGTTGTTGTGTGTTGTGTGTTTGTGTGTTTGTGTGTTGTGATGTCTGTGTGTTGTGTGTTGTGTGTGTGTTGTTGTGTGTGTTGTGTGTTTGTGTCTGTGTTTGTGTGTATGTGTGTGTGTGTATGTTTGTAGTGTTGTGTTCTGTAGTGTTTTGTGTGCATGTATTTTGTTTTGTGTTGTGTTTTGTGTATTTGTGCAGTGTCGTGTGTTGTTTGCTGTGTTCTGTGTGTTTGTGTTGTGATTGTGTGTTTGTGTCTGTGTGTCTGTGTGCTGTCTGTGTGTTGTGTGTGTGTGTCATGTGTGTTGTGTGTCTTGTGTGTGTCTGTGTGTTGTGTTTGTTTGTGTTTGTGTGTTGTGTGTTGTGTTTGTGTGTTTGTGTTCTGTGTTGTGTGTTGTGTGTTGTGTGTTGTGTGTGTTTGTTGTTTGTTGTTGTCTGTGTGTGTGTGTTATGTTGTGTGTTTGTGTGTGTTTGTGTGTTAGTTTGTGTTGTGCTGTGTTGTGTTGTGTGTTTGTGTGTTGTGTTGTGTTGTTGTGTGTGTTGTGTGTATGTGTTTGTGTGTTGTGTGTTTGTGTTTGTGTTTGTGTTGTGTGTTTGTGTGTTGTGTTTTGTGTGTGTGTTCTGTGTGTGTGTGGTGTGTGTGTGTGTCTGTGTGATTTGTGTGTAGTGTGTGTGTTGTGTTGTTGTGTGTGTTGTGTGTTGTGTCTGTGTGTGTTGTTGTGTTGTGTGTTGTGTGTTGTGTGTGTGTTGTGTCATGTGTGTGTGTTGTGTGTGTGTGTGTGTGTTGAGTGTGTGTGTGTGCTGTATGTGTGTAGTGTCTGGTGTGTTGTCTTTGTGTGATGTTTGTGTTGATGTTTGTGTTTGTGTGTCTGTGTGTTGTGTGATGTGTGTTGTTCATGTGTTGTACGTGTTGTGTGTGTTTTGTGTGTCAGTGTTGTGTGATAATGTGTGATGTCGTAATGTGTGTAGTGTAGTGTGCTTAGTTTTGTGTATGTGTTGTGTGTGAGTGTGCATGTTTGTGTGTGTGTGTGTGTGTGTGTGTGTGTGTGTGTGGGTGTGCACGTGAATGTGTACGTGTGCATGCGGGTGTGCGTGTCTGCCTGACTGGTGAACAACTAGTTTGAGTGTGGGTAATGCAATTACAGTAAAAATATAGGGAGTTATCACAACAGGGTGAGGTGATGCCTTAGATATTATTGGAAACCAGTCGACCTATAGGTTCACCAAACAAATAAAAGATATAAACATCAGCAAACGCACATGCCTTATTGAGGTAGTTTCTCGTCTGTGTCATATAGGTACAGTCTATGGGTGGTGAATACAACTGCTGTCTGTCTAATCATTGATCGTACGTCGTACTCGCGACATACCCAAGTTAAGGTAAACTGGCGCTCATATTTTTCAAACCTGAAATCAACAACGCCTTGCGAAGACGGATTTTATAAACACCTCATGGGGTTACAATACAATTGACGCCCCTCCCCTTCCCCTTCATGACTCTAACCCGGTCATTGCGGATTTTGCTGTCACAAATCTTAATGCACAATTGAAGCGTAATAAGGTATGATTTTTTGTATTTTGTAGGTTAATCATTACGTTATACAATATAAATTACCTGTCTTCCACCCGCTTATGATTAGCAATAATTCTACATATACGTGACCTAATTATAGAAGAACCTCATCATCAGGCAGTGCTTGTCAAATTGAGATCTATCTATAGATTAATTACGAATTAGATTATTAATTCAACAAAAATATAACAAAATTAAAAAAACAATTACTGTATACAAATTTAGTGACAACCATTGTTGGCTAATGCCTTCTTATATAGTAGGTAAGCGTCGTTATAAATTTAGTTCTCTTATTGTAAATTATCGATTTCATTTGCAATCAGGATTTGCAGTAAGAATGGATGATTTACCAATTTTTCCAGCCACTAGTCCCTCTGGGGTATTGGCAGTATATGCGTTTTTAGATTTTGTGTCAACCAGTTTGACCAAAGGAGTCTCTCTTACACTGAAAATGGTAAAAAATTCAATTTTTGTTATCCATATGCTTCTACAACGCTGAACATAGGAAGAACCTAGAATTATGCATTCATTTTTATTACACAACATGTAATCAATCTCATGTCATATTTAGTAAGCGAACTTCTTCTTCTGTGGCATTAAATAGAAAAGAATTGGCATCTTCTTTAGTTAATATGTTTTTTTCCGTTTTATTACGTAATGCCAATACGGTTTTTTATGCCGGATATTCGTCTTTATAAAGTTTCTTGGATTTCACACTCTTTGGTTTACATCCCACTAAAGTAATTTCTCAATGATTGGAAGGCTAAAATTATATTGCATTATATTCAAACTTATTTTCGATCGGGGTATGCTTTGGACTTTATAACATATTATTATATGTTGACAACATGGGGGACTTTTGCTTTCTCACTGAGGAGTTATCATGGTCTCTCTAGATTTACAGAACCCACCCTAATCATGCAACACATAAACAGATGTGCGCCTTGAGTTACAAAATACGCGATACTAAAAAACATTTTACCTGAATTATTTTCAACAACCTTATGTTACATATTTTATAAATTTTCTTCTTAAATGCTTGAGTACCAGTCAGATATAAAGCTTTGCATATACCACATGCATACGGTGGTTTTATATATTCTGAATCTGAGTGCCAATTTGAGTCTTTGAAGGGAAAACACAGGACTTTTGTAAATAGTTATCCCCATTTAACTCCTGTACAGGTAGTAAGTCTTTGCTATCACCGTATATTATATGTGTATACCAAAAGTAAATGCTCATTTACACAACTACCCAATTACGCTGATAGTTCAAAACTGTGTTATTTAAATAAATAAATAAAAACTCGAAACCCTATCAATTTTCATTCAAGTTTGATTTTTCCTGATTTGTTGGACATTAGTTTGTTTTCTTGTGTGTATTTTGTTATTTTTTAGTAGTTACGTTGACTGCCCGTTTCATCGACCATCAGCTGTTCATTTAGATTTGTAACTTTAAATTTTCAATTTTAGCTACTTTTACTTATCATGGTAAGATAACGGTTTTTTTGCTATTATTAATTTTTAATTTGACTTTATAATTTTAATGTTTCCAGTAAAGTTTGGTTATAATTTTCGCTATTTGTTATACATTTTAATTTACTCTAACACACCCTTAATTTGGCCTAATTTCATATTTTGTGAAATGTGTTCTCCGGGCAACAAATAGCGTTGTCCAAAAGCACTGCTTGTATATGTAGCTTACAAATACAATGAGGTTAGTTATTCTTGATGGTAAAATACCATAATTTAAAACCGACATTTTCCGGTGTTAAACAAATAAACTGAAGACTGACCTAGAAAGTAATTTGTAATTTTACAACTGACTTCTATTAATTGATAATACGCATAAGCTCATCATAAAATGATGATGGTAAATTTACTACCTACAATGTAGGTAGCGGACGAAGAAGATTTCACTATTTTAGTATGAACTGGAAACCGACGTTGTTATTGCGCAAGGATAAGGTAGCGAAAAGATATTACTAATACGTCAGTAAGTCGTAGTATACGGTAGTGTTTATCGGTGCATGTTTTTTATGTAGTTTATGTAATTAAGATTTAAATTATGGTATTAAAGATGGAATGCAAGTTTGAGGGAGCAATGACACCTATTTTTCCGTAGAGCTAGTTATTCGAATAAACTCTGCCGAATTGCTTGCTCACACTCAATTTGGTAGAATATCACTGTCTTCAACGATGATGATCAAATTACACTGCCAGCAGCTTTATTACGCTGAAATTTATTCCATATAAGATTTTTTACGGATGAGTGTATATTTTAAAAACTAATAATTAGGTGGGTACTTAAATGTATATTGAAAACCTAAACAAGCAATTCAATAATCTGGGGTAAGCTGTAATAAATGTTGTCGTTATAAGACCTTTTGGATAGAAATACTGTTTAATTATAAGACGATATCAAAGTTTTGTATTGAGGTATTTCTTGATAATATTAGCAATTAGTTACGTAACGATATCCAACCTACGATGAAATTTTTTTTGATAAGATAGAGTAGTAATTGAGAATTATGTTGCTTACAAACTAACTCGCTAGTACAATTATTACTCTGAAATTTGTTTAAATAGCTGGAGTTGGCACTTGCACGATGTTTCTCGATCATTGCTACTATAATAATTTAGCATGTTGTTTGTTACTAACATGAAGCGCCCTTACACAGAACTCAACACGTGGCGAACCGTTATATGATAACCACAGTTTTATTTATTTTTACGATTATTCATGTCGCTTGGGTATTGAGAAAAGGTCTCTAAACTCCAACTATGGACCTGTCTAGTCAGCTGGTTACCTACGGTTTTGCTGTTAAATTAGGCATTTCTTTTATTTTAATTTATAGCTTTATAGATGAATGTGAGCTATGAGAAACAGATGCCCTCAGCCCTAGCGTGGTCACTCAAACGGTGTGTCACCAATTCCCGGAAATCTCTTCTCTTGTTGTAACTTAACTGTTTTATTTTTACCTTAATTCTCAAAGGCAGTTTTGTTTTAATGATTTCAGGTGTACCTGATTCAGTCTGCTAGCTTAGAGTTGCTTGTAATTTATGTACTAGGCGAAAATTGTATTTAATTTTGAAGTTTACTTTATCGCTCAATTTTATAATTTTTTACGCATTGATTTACTGATTTAATGCCCTTAAAGACACCAGAGAAACCTTTGTCACCAGGTGGAGGTGCCCCAAGTAATCCTTCGTTAGAAGGAGAACTGGGTCACTTTTTCTCGAAAACTAGACCGATCAGAGTTCGCTATCACCAAAGCAAAGGCAATCATCGATGTATTCAGGAAACAGCCTGACACCGCCAAGGACCATGACAAGCTAATGTGGTATATGAGTAGGCATGGTACTCCTTACGATACCTATTAGGCAACGAGTGAACGTATATTCAAGGTGGTTCTACGGGAATTCCTGTAGATACCTCCAAGACTTACAAGAACACAAAATTAATTAATTAATTCATTCAGAACGAAAAAATAAGGAAGAGCGATCCCTCTTCTGCTGGTGACGCTCCAAACAGAAGTGGACCTAAAGAATATCCGGAAGGTGGAGTACGTGGTTCGGTTTCGTATCTCCATCAAAGAATTGAGGCGGAAATCTGGCCAAGTGCGCAGAAAATCACCACTCCAGCGAATGCACTAAACCCTGCACCGACCGGACTAAGTGCGTGAACTGCAATGGTTATCACCCGGCCAACTTACGAGGATTCCCGAAGTTCTAACGTCCCCCGCAGCCCCAGCGAAAGCAGACCGGTGTACCATGCCAACAGCGACAGAAGAGGACACCGCAGACATCAACTGCCTCTCACCACCGAGCCGGCGGCAGTTACCCGCGATAAGTATATAGTATCGACATTATAACTATTTGCTGGTCTAATCCTACCTCCCACTTGTTCTGTACCTCCTTAACGTTCAGAAATTCCATCCTACAACTGCACAATAGTAGCCCGCTATCGTTGTGCACATAGTTGTGACGACCAAACTTATATGTTTTTCCTTTATTTCAGATATCCCAGGCAGCAGCACCACAAACATTAACCAAGAGACAACAGGACAGACCACACAACCACTCCACCGGCAACAACCACCAACACAAGACTTATTTTTCGGATAACCACAATACTCAACATCACGATGTCAACAGGCATAACACAAAAACACGCAACCGAACAATCACGTGTTCCACGCGCTGAAGAGGACGAAGGCTCCTGAGCAGCGCACCGTCAAAAGTACACAATACATCATGACTTTATTTTATTACTATATCATTTTGTAATAATTGTTATCTACATACATTGCTAATGCACCGCGCATGCGGTATAACGGGAAGGGATAAGAGGAAGAATGAGTGTATAATGAAGGAGTGTGAAAGACGATGATAGGTAGCTATAAAGATAGTACACTACGTTGGTTCAGCCACATCCAAAGAACTAACAACGCAAGAGTAACAAAGCAAATATATGTGCGTGAAGTTAGAGGTAAGGCCGGGTTTCAAAAATAAAAGGGCATATCAGAGACAATGTATGAATCTTGAGCAAGCCAGGGAGGTATGCAGAGATACGAAATCGTGGAGAAAAATTGTAATTCAAAAATAAATAAGAGGTAGGGATTGTTTTGTCTACCACGCAAGGGAATGGCGTGACGGTTATGTTATATTATATTATGTAACTATTAAATTCTAATACTTTGCCGAACGTAAACTTGAACTTGAGCGAAATTAACTACTTCTCAATTGACTGCTATTTCCTAACTCCCTTTTACATTCCGACGTAGTTGGAGGCAGAAACTGTTATTTCTGCAAGTCGATCCATTCAGGGGTGACTTGTAAATGTCCCAGATGATATTCACCAGACCAATTACCGTTAGAATTTTTTTGCCTTGGCTGACTATTAATCGATTCTATCTGAAAAACACCACCACACTTGCACACTATGTTTGCTTTTGGGTCGTCGCCTTGAAAGTATTAAGTATCTGTGGATGTCCGCAAGGTAAAATGCCTGTGCAGATATTTTCCTACCTCACTTTTTTGGAAGATGTTGCCTGTTTCCGTAAGGAAAATGCTGTTAAATGGATATTCCCGTGACCGTAAATAAATCCCGAATTTCAGTCGTTAAACACAAAAATTATATTTTCGTGTCCAGATAAATAATTGAATCCGAAATTACTACTCCTGACATACGAATCTCCTGCACTTTGTATCCAGAATACTTATTATTAAACACGCTTCCTGGAGGGATAAATAAATTCCAATAATTTAAGAAAATTTCGATAAGCCGCGAAAATTAGTATTTTATTACCCATTAGACGGCCAAAATTTGAGCCACCACTACCAATAACGTTTAATACTCCACGTTCCGCCACCAGACACCATCAGGAATTTTATTTTTAAACCATCTGTCTGGTCTAATTATTATCAAAAGTATTCCCGTTCATTTATATATTCTCTAAAGCGAGAAAAATTTATCGTAATTGTGAATAAAATATAAACCTCTACTATCCGGTAAGAGAAATATAGCTTCATGTCGCTTCGTATAAGTAGTGGACGAAACCATCGACATCCCCCTTTTACCAATTGACATATTAAAAAACACTTTCTTTGGAAAAATAGTGTGACTAGTTTATTTATTTTGCGCAAGCTTTCAGACAGAAAGTTTGTCCTTCGTCAGGCGTAATATCAAAGTGACAAAAATTGATATGGTATAATTAGATTAGAGAATTAAAATTAAATCACTGTTTTGACTGCAGTTCTTGAAAATAGAGACCCAGGTATCGGACAGTCCATATCTATTATCTCTGTTTAAGTTGTTAGGCTGTCTTAGAATTTCAATAGCTTCTTGAATCTTTCTTGTATACCAATTCCTATCGTTAACCAGAATTCTTGTGTTTTCAAATTTTATATTGTGTGTCTTTTGTGTTCTGTTAACCTGGTGTTAAGGCTTCTTACAGTTTCATCAATGTGTACTTTACCACAAGAGCATCGTGCTTTGTAAACACCACATGTATGTAGTGGTGTTTGGTCTTTGGCGGAATTCAGAAGGTTTCGAATTTTAATACTGCTTTTGTAAGCTACTTTTATATTATTCTTTTGTAATCTTTTACCAATTTTATTCATAAATTGCTAAAGCTATACAGTCTACAATAGTAATTTAATTTTAATTCACTAATCTAGTTATACTAAAATAATTTTTGTCACTTCCATGTTACCTTGTCAATATTTGTCACTTTGATATTACGCCTGTTCAAGGACAGCGCTTCTGTCTGAAAGCTTGCGCAAAATCAATTATTAACACAATTTTCCCAAAGAAAGTGTTATTTAATTTCCCCTTTTGTTTGAGTTGTTTTGTAATTTATAGTCTCAATATTTTATATTGTACCCATTTTGCGTATTTTTAATAATTACAGCAAGTCCAGTACATTAAACTTCGAATAAATAGTATTTTATTGTGGTGTGTTAAGTAAACCATTTCGTTTCATAGAAAATAAAGCGTCAATGTCCTCGCAAATCACCATTATTTTTATTATTAGTCCCTTATTGTGTCATTCCCGGATTAAATTGATATATATTATATATTATATATATATATATATATATATATATATATATATATATATATATATATATATATATATATATACAGGGTGAATCTTATCTAATCTGCCAAAATTAAAGGCGTGCTAGAACTCATCATTATAAGCAAAAAAGTTCATATGTACATGGGTCCGGAAATGCTTCGTTTCCGAGATACAGGGTGTCAAAGTTGAAAAAAAAAATCGCGTTTTCTTCAATATGTTTCGACTGTTTCGAAATAGTTTCATGAAATTTCGTATACGGGGTTTTTTTGGGATGACAAATTCAAATTTGTGGTCCATTTGGTTGTGGTTTCTAGAGGGCGCCAGCGGCAACGATTTCGACCCCTTTAAATCGTAGCAATTTTTTTTGCTGCACTGTATGCCATTTTGGACTAGAAAAATCGATTCTCCTATCTTTTCTTCTAAAAAGGTATATTTTAGTGATGTCGCTAGAGCAACCCTTTCCGAGAAAAACGCTTTTAAAACTCATGATGCATACACATTTTCGGAGGGTATTTTTTTGACAGGTTTATCAATAGGAATTTTTAATTGTTACTAAGTAACTTACTTGTTTACTTATGTACTTATCTGTCTCTTTGCGTTCATTGATAATAAAATTTTAATAAAAAATCCATAATTAAATACGATAGAATGCCTAGACATACAACATGTATACTTTTAATATTAATTTTTTTATTTTTTTAATGTCTTTTTCTCGGAAAGGGTTGCTCCTAGAGACTTCACTAAGATATACCTTTTTGTAGCAGAAAAGACAGGAGAATCGATTTTTTTAGTCCAAAATGGCATACAGTGAAGCACAAAAAAGTTGCAAAGATTTAAAGTGGTCGAAATGGTTGCCGCTGGCGCCCTCTAGAAACCCCAACTAAATGGACCACAAATTTGAATTTGTCATCCCAAAAAAACCCCGTATACGAAATTTGATGAAACTATTTCGAAACAGTCGAAAGATATTGAAGAAAACGCGATTTTTTTTTTCAACTTTGACACCCTGTATCTCAGAAACGAAGCATTTCCGGACCCATGTACATATGAACTTTTGTTAGAATGATGAGTTCTAGTACTTTATATTTTGATTAGATAAATATATATATATATATATATATATATATATATATATATATATATATATATATATATATATATATACACAGGTGAATCTTATCTAATCCGCCAAAATTAAAGAAGTACTAGAACTCATCATTCTCACTTTGCGTAAATAATTTAATTAGCTAAGCATATAAAGTGTATTAAGGAAAAAATTAACCTCAAATTACGTGTTGATAACTTTTGAGGATTACTCGTACTTCTTTTATTACTATCACATTCACAGAGGATAAAAACACGTCAGCGACTTCAACGACCGTTGTGCGGGGATCCCCTAACCCGCCAGACCCAGTGAAGGTAGAGTCTATCTGTTGGCCTTTCCTTTTTTATGAAGGTTTTTTAGAATTTATTTTATATATATATATATATATATATATATATATATAGGGTAATTCATGGTGACCGTCTGATAGAAGTATCCCCAAAACCAACAAATGTTTTGAACCGAAAATTTATAGACGGCTGTAAAGGGATGGGATTACTCAAAACTTCCTATACGTAAAGTCGATATTTTCCGAGACATTAATTTTTTTCCATAAATTTTGTCAAAAAAATTGGGTAACATAAAAATGATATGCCGGTTATCATTAATTGTAGGATTCTACATTTAAAATAATCATCTAAATCTCATACAGCAAAATTTTTAACTAACCTAATCAATCACACAGAAAAAGGCATGACTATTTATTTTAATGGCATGGCACCTATTTAATTAAACCAGTCGATGGAGGAAACAAATGCGAATCTAATGAGGTATGATATTTCTATACTCAAAGTGTAAGGTTTTTTAGATACTTGGGGTTTTTTACTTTATCAATGGTAATAGGAGCGTCGTCACCTTATAGTTAACGATAGCTAAGTATAAGTAAATTTAAATGTTAAATTAATTAAATTGTTCAATGTGTTCTCCAGTGACTTCCAGGCACTTCAAAATTCTTTTATGCACTGCGCGTGTAGTAGCTCTTCGAACTTCATTTGGATCCAAGCCATTAAATTATGTCGTAACTCTATCCAGCAGTTCCTCTCTGTTGTTCATTGGGCTTAAATAGACTTCGTCCTCTATACGAGCCCAAAGCTTCAAACATTTGATATTACTAACTCGCTCAGCACAATGACTTCGAGCCCCATCCAGTTAAAACCAACACGAAAAATACTGGTTGAGAGGTAGATTATCCAAAAAAGAAGTTCTAAAAATGACCAAATATCTTGCTCTGTTCAAATTTTCGTCGTAAATGTAGTAACAAAATTTATTGTCTAGTAACAAGTATAAGTTAAAACTAAATTTATATTGAAAATTTCTCCTTCGTACCACATGGGGCTTTTGATTGTTTATACGATTAAAAATCCCTTCCTTTGAAAATTTTGCTCAAAAATTGAGGGTTTCCCTGTATTCCCACTAATGCCATTTCACTAAATGCAGTTCTTTGGGCTGAATCTTGGAGGTAAAGTTCTTGGACCGCAATGAATTTGAAGTTGGGAAATTTATGTTTCTTTAATATCCTCTGACCAGACCTGCAGGAAATGCCTAAGTTCGCTGTCGCCCAACGAAT
This sequence comes from Vesta saturnalis, assembly GCA_036346205.1. Classification (NCBI taxonomy): domain Eukaryota; kingdom Metazoa; phylum Arthropoda; class Insecta; order Coleoptera; family Lampyridae; genus Vesta; species Vesta saturnalis. Next base: position 1,343,373 of record JARFJB010002538.1, read on the forward strand.
CGAAGAATTTGGATTGACTTGAAAATAGGCCAAAACATTAATCTCATTATCTTCATTTGATGTTATATGTTTGGGTAACACTCTTTCTGCACATTGGTTGCCAAATTTACGAAAATTGTTTTTCAATATTTTGATTTTTTTGTGGATTCATTAAATAAAATAAAAATATCCGAGTTTGAGTAATTATTATTTGCCATTTTCTGAACAATGATGTACTAACCGTAGATAATCAAACACCAACGACGTTGATAACTTGTTATAAGTTGTTGCATGAATTATTCGGCTACTGTCAATAGCAAAACCTACTATAAGGTGACAACGCTCCAACTACCATTGATAAAGTAAAAAACCTCAAATATCTAAAGAACCTTACACTTTGAGTATAGGAACATAAATCATTAGATTCGCATTTGTTTCCTCCATAGAGTGGTTTAAGTAACTATGTACCCTGCGATTAAAAAAATAGTTATGCCTCTTTTTGTGTAGTTGGCAGATTAGGTTAGTTAAAAATTCTGTTGTATGAGGTATAGATGATTACTTTATATGATCGATAGCTTCAATACCTTGTCTTAACTGTATCAAAAATGTAGAATCCTATAATTAGTAATAACCGAGATATCATTTCTTATGTTACTCAACTTTCTGAAAAAAATTTCGGAAGAAAATTAATATCTACTTTACGTATAGGAAGTTGTGAGTAAAGTAACTTTCAAATCGTCCGTAAGTAAATTGAAAATGGGGATATTCCATTTAAAATAACAAAGTTGGGGTCTTCCGGCACACCCGGAAATACCACCATTCTAGAAATATTTTCATGAAATAGATCTCATCCCTTTATGGCCACATATAAATTTTCAATTCAACAGCTTTTCTATGAAAATGTAAACTTTCACCATTAACACTCATAATAAAATACTTATCTTTTTTGGGGTTTTTTATTGGTGTACTTTAAATTATACAATCTAAAGGTTTCGATGACACTTACAGTTATCTTCGTCAGTAGCAATGTTTGTTAAAAATTGTTAAAGATGTAACCAAATTTCTCGTTCTCGCGATAATTCTACCAGACGGTAGAATATATAGGAAATAAATAACGGTAAAAACAGATTAGTGTGTTTGTCAAAGTCAGGTACTTGTCAGAAGAATTTTCCGAACCTTTCCCTATTCTGGTTGAGTTATAATCGGGAAAAAATCAAATTAAATAACATTAGTTACAGGTGTACTTTACATCTTTCTTAGTGTGTAAACTAGTAGATGGCATTCATCAGAGTTGAGCTATTGCAAGTCACTTCAGTGTATTAGGCCTTCTAAAAAAGTCTAAGCTTTGAATTATCGCGAGTGAAGTTAATATAATGCAATAAAATGGATTTGCTTTACTGCGGGTAGGGTCAAAATAAGGCTATTGGATAATTTTCATCATTGCGAAGAAGTTCAATATTATGCTCCTTAAGATTTCATTAAATTTAATCTGTTTTGAATTTTAAAAGAACGATAAAGTAACCCATTAAATATGCAAAAGAAATTACTACCTAGTTTTAATTCCATTTGGAATTAAATAAAGGAATAATAACCTAATAATCAATCAAGGGAATAAAAAAAAAACCACACGGTACATCTAACATTAAAAAAAAATGTAAAAGAGTAGTTGGTCCAAAGCTATACATTGCACAACCATGGTAACATCACACAGCCTTGTCGCACTCCTTGCTCAATATTAAAGTATTCACTCACCCTAACACATGCCCGGCTACAATTGTAAATTGCCTTTATTCCCTTTATTAGACCTTTATTTACGCCATATTCATTTAATATTTCCCACAGATTCTCTCTATTCACTCTAGTATGCCTTCTCCAGATCTACAAACGTACAGTACAACTTCCTTTTTATACTTAAACACTTTTCGAACGTCCTCTGATCGATACATCCTCTCCCTGGCATGAAGCCACCCTGCACATTCCAACTCTTAGTTTGTGTAGTTTCTCATTCTGTGTCAATCAGTTTTCTTCCAAATACTTTACCAGGCACGCTTCCACATTTTCACCTATAAGGCATAGATTGCAAGATTCACACAATCTTTGTATAAGCTTTGCACCTCGGTACTTTAGCATTTTACCAGTGATTTCATCTACCTGCTCCTTTACCGTTTTTCAAGCTTTCTATCGCATTTATCCCAATATCCTTCTCAGTTTCATTCACCATTACTTCTACATTCTCCTTATTTAACCCTTCAGTCTTACTGTCCTCACAACGGTACAGCTTTCCGAAATATTCTTGCCAGAATTTCCTCACTTCACAATCGTCCTATACTATTTCATTGCTCGTATTCATCACTCATGCAGCGTTATGTTTTGGGCCACGTTTTGTATTTTTGACCCATTTCAAGGAGAGTTTTTTGTTTCCCTCAAAATTATTCTGCATTTTATCTCCTTCCACAGCCATCACTCCCTCTTTGCTTATTCTCAATGTCTCCTTTGCTTCTTGGTTTCTTAATCTGTACCCCTCATATAATCGCTTTTTCTCAATTTCATTTTTTGCAGCAATCATTGCCATGTACGCATCTTTTTCTTAGATACTGCCTTTTTACCGATTTATTCCACAAAGCACATTTTTTCTGTCCACCTACAGTCGTTCTTCCACATACCCGCACGGCAAAATTGACATCACAGTTTTTCAAACTTATTAATCCACGTGCAACGTCAGCGTCTTTTATTTGTTTGTTCCACAATGTTTCATTCACATTCTCTTTACTCACAGCATCTGCGTATTTCAATCTCGCACCATTATCTACTAGGTTCTTTACGTTCGCACTACGTATGATTTCCTTCTTCAGACCCACGTTTGCCCTAAACACTATCGATACAGCCAAAAAGTAGACCGATTTACACTCCGATCCGCACATTACCCGTGTGTCTCTCACCAGATTTCTAAGTCGTTTATCATAGACTATCAAGTAAATCATACTTTTAGATTCACCTCTTTGTTATGTATACATATGCACATTAAGTTTAAACCACGTACTAGATACAAACAGGCTTCTCTTCACATAGATGTTTACCAGGCGTTCACCACTCTCATTGACCCATTAGTATCCGAACATTCCTAGGATATGTTCAGTATGTTTTTTTCTGTACACCCACCCATCCGTTCATATCTCCCAATGTCATCACTCTTTGGTTTGGCTTACATACATTCAACACGTTCTCTACATCATTCCAGAAGTTCTCAGTCTCAACTCCTGACCATAGTGGTAGGCTGCTATCCTACATCTCCGCAGCATCCTTTCCTTTGCGCTTTGTCTCAGATACATACAAAATATCAAACTCCGTTTCGTATATTACCTTTGAAATTTCAAATTCTCTACAATGCACATCTCTAACGTTCCACGTACCGACTCGCCATTCCTTCCTCCACAGGTGTAGTCAGGTCGGTCCGAGGCAATTATGTTGTTCTCTTGAGTAATACCATAGCGGGCAGACCGCTTACTAGCCAAATCGTGCCCTGGACGATGTAGCATTCCCTACTAAAGGTATCTTCCCACCACCGGACAGTTATTTGTCTACTGCTCCGACACGTAAGGAAGCAAGAAGTAGAACTGTAGACTCAAGAAAGATATAAATAATGCAGAGTGTATACTTACCGTATGAATATATATATATATATATATATATATATATATATATATATATATATATATGTGTGTGTGTATATATATATATATATATATATCCTTTTTTACTTACACATGTTTCAATTTGATTGTTCCCTACGCGATTCTTGGTTCTCGTGCAAGCATGTACCGATACAAATGGTGTAATGGTTGCTAACATAAATGTACGAGTTCTGGTGTATGCAGATGACACAGTCCTATTAATTGACAGTGCGGATCAGCAACAAACTGCTCTGAGGAAGTTTGATACAGTCTGTGAGAGCATGCACCTAAAGGTAAACGTAAACAAAACTTAGATTGTGGTGTGCAATCGGGAAGGTGGAAAGGAGAGAAGAGTATTTACTCTGCAAGATGAAATTGTGGAACAAGTAGACTAGTTGGTATATCTGGGCAGAATATTTACTGCAGATGGTACAATGGATGGCGAGATTGGACCAAGGGTCAATGCTGGAAGGAAAGTGATTGGAAGTATGTGGACGATAATGAGAAATGAAAGCATCAGCCTAGCTGCAAAACGAGCAATCTATAATGGCGTATTCGTCCCGTCAGTACTGTATGGAAGTGAGACATGGGTATGTCAAAAAAAGCACGAAAAAAAAAATAAATGCCGTGGGTATGAGATTCCTGAGAAGCGCATGTGATAAAACGATAAGGGGTAAAATAAATAATGAGTGTATAATGACGGAGGAAAAGACGATAATGGATAGATATAAAAGTAGTACATTACGTTGGTTTGGCCACACTGAGGGAATGAACAACGCTAGAGAAACGAAGCAAATACATGCGGGTGAGGTTAGAGGTAAAGTAGAATGTATAATAAAAAAAAGAAGGATAAGGAGTTTTTGAAAATAAAAGGACATTTCGGAGACAATGTATGAGTCTTGCGGAAGCTAGAGAGGTATGCATAGATAGGAAAGCCTGGAGAAAGATTGTGAATGAAAAATAAATAGAGGTAGAGATTGTTTTGCCTACCCCGCAAGGGAATGTCGTGAAGGTTATGTTATGTTATGCTTCAATTGTGAACATTTATGTTTCCTTGCCATGCTTACTCTTTAATTTAGCATGAGTAGTAGTTTTATATTTGAAATAAATTTTATTTCTTGTTTTTTACCTACAGAACCAGATTTTGCTTATTTGTTAACACAATCTGCAAAATATTTAAAAGCCAGGATTATGTACATTTCACAGACTAATTGAATTGTAAACAATTACATTTGTGGGTATCAAACTGTGCTATGATAATTATTTAATATAGCCACATAACTGTGTTGATTAACTACGATTTTCTAGGATTTATTGAAGTAGGTAATTTACAAACTAATAATTAACATAAGCTTTTACGAAATAATGAGAATTAAATTCAAGAAGTGTAGCAAATCAAGTAATTTTCAAGTCCCAACTTGTAAAAGATTGGAATCTATACAACTTTGAGAAACTCAATGAGAAAGATAAATAAGTTTACCAATTTAGTTCAGCCTTGTGTTGCGTTATTTAATTAGGTTCCCATACACAGTAATATTGCACCACAGTTGGATTACAATTCGTAAAATCGATATATTATTGGTTAATGTTTTTAAAAAGTAACAAAGTTAGACTAAGCAATGGAATCTTTATATTACAAAAAAAAATTGACTATAAACTTGTTTTTTCTCTCTTTAAGGTTCGTATATCAGATACTTTCATCGAGTGATACAAGAAAGACGTGTTACCTAGAAATGTCAACAAATGTGAAGAGCTCAAGGAAATACCATCCAAAACATTAACTCAACTCTCAAACATATAGCGGAAATATAGTAAATGGCAATATGTACTCGACTATAATTGAGCCACATACGCTACAACCACTCTTTGCTAATTAGTTTTAAATGGTTCCAACACTTAATGTTTGGTTACTTGTACACAATTCAACAATTAGACTGTTTTATGTATCTCTCTCTTATGTAACTGACACTCAATAGATTTTATTCAATTCATAATAATATATAGAGGGCAAAATATCCTAAGTTACGTTCACATTTAAGTTAATTTAATGGTAATATAAGTAAAATAATTGGTTACCTATGTTCTAGATTATGCTGATAGAATGAAAATAAATTAAAGTTCAGGTATCTTTTACCCACGAACCCATTAAATTAAACACGAGAACAGCCTAAATTTACTAAAACTAATATTGGAAGTTATTATCAGTTGAAAATGGTGAAAGGAACCAATTTTATTAGTGACCACAATCGATTTCATCTACATATTAACACGCCAACACAGCTTAGCATGCTTAAGAATGTTCCTTGTATAGTTTGTAATCCACATTACATTTTTTTCTTGATAGGTGTTTGGCATGAATCAATTAATCATTATTGCATATTGAAGTAAGTATACTTACAAATCTTATATTTGCGTAAATTTTATTAATAAACACAAATTTTTTTATGGAATAATTAAAGTTAGTGTACATATTTTTATAATCATAAAATAGTAATATTGATGTTAGCGAAGTTATGATCAATACTCACGTTTCTGTTAGTAGTTTCAAAGAAACTCAATAAACAAAAATGCGTTGTAGTATCTTTACTAAAATGTTACACAGTTTTCGCAGTTACATTAACAAATTACATGACAGCCACGATGTCACTTATTGTCTGTTTAGAATTTGTATTAGGCGCCTAATCTTATTGTACGAAGGTTTAATAGTCAAGTAACGATGAATGGAAATTACATTATATTTTTTTGCATAGGTACACTAAGAGAAAATATTGAAGAAAGGCACCAATGATAATTAAGACAAGTACACTACTTCACTGAGCTGGTACATGACTTACGTTTATAACAAGAAATGTATGCAGGACTACCCTCACAGTTTACTCCTTTTGTAAAAATTTGGGTTTATGATGGGATATGAATTGATGTGTCTAGTACTACACTAATTATTTCTTGGGTACCGCAATTATTATCTTTATTATATGACAGTACACATAAATAGTTAATTAACAGATAACTGTTCTAAACGGTAGCATTTTACTAAGTTTAATGTACTCAAACAGCAGTTCATGAACCCTCTGAACGCTTTCTTAAATAAAACGTTCATGAAGTTTTTGATAAAAATATATTTCAACGGATAGATGACATCAACTCAGTCGTAATGAGATCATATTATTACATTTTCGTTAAAGCTCATTTGGGCCCGAGTCGGAAATCATGTCGCAGATATCGACATCAGTTCTGTAGGAAGTACACCTTCTAGTGGACATACTAGTGCCAAAACAAGTTTTACATGTTACGTGTAGTTGAAATTTGCAGCAGACTCTTTTTTTTCGAATATTTAGATATTTAAAAAGTTATGTACAGAAATGGCCGTAGAAAATTCCTTATTTTGTCGTTTCAGATTATTGAAAATTTAGGTATACCGGGTGTAAATCAAATAGGGCTTTTTTTCAAATTTTGGTGGGTTATATTAGTGCTATTTTGGGATTTTTACATAAAAAAAAATATGACCGACTTCCGGTATCACCGGAAAATACACAAAAGCTAAAAATTTAAATAAAACACCCTGTATATTTTTACATATTTGGATTCTAGGGCTTCAAATACATACAGTTCATCTGTAAAATGTCAACTCAGACGCCATTTTAATTTAATTTTTTTTAATAGTTTTTTTTAATTTTAGATCATTATGACGTCATCTAAATTATAGATAATTGAATTGAATTAAATTTTTGTGAAGTTTGTTAACGATCAAATTTAGAAATTACGGTTTTTTAACTAAAACTCACTGTGCCCAATAAAAACAAACATGGGCCACCCTGTATATTAAATAGCTCTTTCAAGTAGTAGTAAAACGATATGCATAGTAATTTCCTTAGTTCCTAAATAAAGCAGTAATTTTTAACTTTCTAATTTTTGTTAACACAACATGCTCCTGAAGACGGCTCTCTCAAAGTAAAAGGGCGTTTGGGTTGACATTTGGCGATGAACTGTTTGTATTTGAAGCCGTATAATCCAAACATGTCAACATATACAGGGTGTTCTATTTAAATTTTCAGCTTTAGTGTCATTTCTGGTGAAGCCGTAAGTCGGCCATATTGTTTTTTTATGTAAAAAATCTCAAACCGGCAATAATATAACCCACTAAAATTTTAACAAAATCTAACGACCCGTTCAAAAGTTACAGGGATTTGATTTACATCTGGTATTCGAGTATAAAGTTCGGAAGCACTAATTTAGTTACAGATGATTACTTTATTTGTCGATGTTTGGATTTATTGGAAATTGGAGTAGGATTTAACCCAGTTTTGTGTGAATGGTACATATAATTTTCAGTTTGTTTGTTAGTAAATAGATTGGTTTTTAAATTGAAATTAGGTTTACACGTATTGCTGTTCTTAATATAGTGAAAGAATCAATGAAGGCAGTTTAATATTTTTAGTAAATAATCTTATTTTAAGGTAACCGTTAGTTAACATTACTTTACGCAAGCGTAGGCTTGCTGATTTAGGACGTTGGCCACTATATGACGAGAATTTATTTCTGATAAATTAGTTTAAGTAGACCAAGATTATGGTTTTTATAATACGTTGGTTTAGAGTCGATTTTTCAAAGTTTAGAGACGACGAAAACAGATCATGTTACTGTATTTTTGTAAAGAACCTTAACGCTACTATTAAATCTGTCAAATTCGTAAGGGAATCTAAGCCGAGCTGTAGATGAGAGAAGTTGAACTCTGATCCATAGAAGAAGATTAGTGTTTAATATTGGTGCTATTTCCTCATTTTTGGAATATAATCGCGCTTCAGTATAGTTCAGAATAATCATTTGTGTATCACGATGTCTATCCGTGTACACAGCTATTCAAGCAAATCGAGAAATTACTCTAAATATAGTTTTCATTTAATCAGTTTTGTATATATAGAGGACAAAACGTTTTGCAAATAAATTAATGCGGAAATATACTAAACCAGATGATACAGTTATTATTCACTTGATACTGGCTTAAATAATTGTCACTATTCAATTTGAGCATCTATGAGTTGAAAATTAACTGTGAAGTTACTGTACCGGGAGCCGTATCAGGGAAATTACAAACGTTTGGTATCCAACAATCAGTCACCAAAGGGGTCAATTCTACGAGAAATATCCATACCGCTGTACAAATGAAAGGGGGCAAATAATATGAATATGATTATGATTACGTATCTTTTTGTTGTTGGTGATTTTAATAGTGTTCTATTTGAATTTTTCGTGCGGATGAATACGCTTTTTTTGTTTACAGTTTTGCATAAGGGTCCTTCAGGCTATTAAATTCATTTTACAGAAGAGTATTCACCCGTGTATCGTATGATATCATTTTGTACGTTATTTTTATCATTTTCTGATTACTCTCTACAAATTTATGTTTTACAAATTTGTCGAGTTGATGTAATCGACGTTATTAATATTCCTTTTTGGTGTTATTTAAAATTTAGACGCTTTGGGAATTTGAACCTAACAGGAGTCGTCTCGATTTAAATAACAGCTTTTACGTAAGAAAGGTTGTACTTTACTCCCTTCCGGTTTAAGTTAAGTAAACAACTGCACCATGATTCTGATTGTTTATATTAATGTTTATTGTTATCATAATATACGAATACTGTTAATGTAGAGAGTATTATTTCGTTACTATGTGTAATTTTATATGTGACTTGATTCCTTTGTTACCGCATTATTATTATTATTTACGGAGTACCGAATTTAGAAGATAGGATATTTAGACTACGTTTAAGCTACCGAGTGGTTTATTTACTTTATGGGAACTTGGTTTACGCAACTTTAGAGCGACAACGTTCATTATTTTGATGAAAGCTCTAACTTAATAATTTGTAAAAGTTTTCTCTGCTAAACTATTTGCTACTTTATTGATAATAAATCTGGTCTATTAGTACGTCATTTTATTGTAAACACGTGAAAATGTTTTGAAGTTTTATAGGACATCGAACCGAGGATGCTGGTTCACTGCTTCAACTGGTTTTTTTGTTTGTTTGGAACTTAGCTGCGAATTATTCGCATTTAGGTATTACTACCCCTACATTGACGATTATAAACACTCTGGCATCCATATAATTGATGACATACCCTTATTGGGTTTTATGTACTACGAGCTATCCTAATCGCAAAATTAGTAACACGCCCACCCCCTTTATTCCACTGAGCTACCGGCTCCTTCCTTATGTGCTATCTACGATCCACCGCCAATTTCGACCGTAAAATACGTTCGTACTGCATAAGTTCTTGAGCGAGAAGTCCATGCTTTATTGCTAACGAATTTAAGATAAACTTGTAAAGAGCTGATAGATTAATATAAAGCACAGAGAAGATAGTGTGCTACAGACGCATAAGCCTAAAAATCACAGTCGCCTAGCGCCTGTCATAGTAAAAACTAAGGTCCCCTGCGTGCGTGCGTATTAGTGCGTCCGTGCGTGTGTACGTGGGTGCGTGCTTACATATGTGGGAGTGTGGGTATGTGGTTGTGTGGGTGTGGGGATGTGTGTGTGTGTAGTTATATGGTTGTGTGGTTTTGTGGTTATGTGGGTGCGTGAGTGTGGGTCCATGGGTGTGTATGTGTTGGCTGTGAGACTGTGTAAGCGTGTGGGTATGGGTACGATTGTACGTTTGCGTTTGCGTTTGCGATTGCGATTGCGATTGCGATTGCGATTGCGTTTGCGTTTGCATTTGAATTTGTGTTTGCGTTTGCATTTGAATTTGCGTTTGCGTTTGCGTTTGAGTTTGCGCTTGCGTTTGCGTTTGCGTTTGATTTTGCGTTTGATTTTGCGTTTGCGTTTGTGTTTGCGATTGTGTTTGCGTTTGCGTTTGCGTTTGCATTTGCCTTTGCGTTTGCGTTTGCGTTTGAGTTTGCATTTGCGTTTGCGTTTGCGCCGCGTCCGCGCCTGCGAGTAGTATAGCTATGTCACTTCTGGAGCACTTTTGATAATAATAATAATACACCTCCCCGTACAGTGCACATCAAGGTCAATGGTTTTTCAAGGTCATCCTACCCATTACCTCTATACATATTCCTCAAGATCATCACATTGTACAAGGTTTTTCAAGGCCACGTTCAGTGTATGTCTTCAAGGCCAGGAAGTGGTCAAGGTCACCAATCAATTGTCCTGTCGAGTGTTAATTTGAAAGAAATTTTCAAGGACACGCCCCCCAATTCAAGGAAGTCCATTGACCTCTGTCTCAAGCCCTGAGGTATGACACAGATTGTTGTCTAAGCATGCTTCAAGGTCATCAAGCTACGATTACTATGACCACGCCCCCAAAACAGGTAGACGTTTCCTAAAACAGGTAGCCGTTTCCTATAAACAGGTAGCCGTTTCCTAAAAACAGGTAGCCGTTTCTAAAACAGGGGTCCGTTTCCCAAAACAGGTAGCTGTTTCGAACCGTTTCGAAAAGGCGGTCTATTGTTCAGGTCGAGTTAATACATCTCAATTCTAGGAAATCAAAAAGGCGATGCATTGTTCAAAGTCTATGTTTACAATTTTCAAGGTGAAAGAACAAAAGCGATTCATTCTTCTGGTCGAGTTATAAAAATAAATTGTTATCTCAATTCTAGGAAATCAAGAATGAAGGCGATGTATTATCAACGCTTCAAAGTCTATGCTTACAATTTTCAAGGTAAAAGAATAAAAGCGATTCATTCTTCTGATCGAGTTATAAAAATAAATTGTTATCTCAATTCTAGGAAATCAAGAACAAAGACGACGCTTCAAAGTCTATGCTTACAATTTTCAAGGTAAAGAACATTCTTCTGGTCGAGTTATAAAAATAAATTGTTATCTCAATTCTGAGAAATAAGTCTGTGCTTATAATTTTCAAGGTAAATGAATAAAGACGATTCATTGTTCTGGTTGATTTATAAAATAGATTGTAAATACATCTCTTTCAAAAACAAAAGGCATTGTCAACGATTTAAAGTTTATGCTTAGAAGGTCACACCTCTGCAAAGACGATCCATTGTTCAGTTAGAAATAGATTGTTATCTCAATTCTAGGAAATCAAGAGCCCTGAGGTGCATGTTTCAAAGCCACGCCCCCAAAACAGGTGGCCGTTCCCCTAAACAGGTAGCCGTTTCCTAAAAACAGGTAGCCGTTTCCTAAAAACAGGTAGCCGTTTCCTAAAACAGGGGGTCCGTTTCCCAAAACAGATAGCTGTTTCGCAACCGTTTCCCCCGAAAAAGGCGGTCTATTGTTCAGGTCGAGTTAATACATCTCAATTCTAGGAAATCAAAAAAGGGGGCCCATTGTTCAAAGTCTATGCTTACAATTTTCAAGGTGTAAGAGCAAAGACGATCTATTGTTTTGGCTGAGTCATAGCTTCTAAAATTCTGAGAAATCAAGAATAAAGATGATGTATTGTTCAACGCTTCAAAGTCTATGCTTACAATTTTCAAGGTAAAAGAACAAAAGCGATTCATTCTTCTGGTCGAGTTATAAAAATAAATTGTTATCTCAATTCTGAGAAATCAAGAACAAAGACGACGCTTCAAAGTTTACGTTTACAAGGTCATACGAGAGAACAAAGACATTCCATTGTTCAGGTTGCAAATAGATTGTTAAATACACTTCTATTCTAGGAAATCAAGAACAAAGACGATGCATTATTCACAAAGTCTATGCTTACAATTTTCAAGGTCACATGAGAGAACAAAGACGATTCATTGTTGAGTCGTAGCTTCTGAAATTCTGAGAATAAAGACGATGCATTTTTCAGACTGGTCATCTAACAAGTAAAATATTTTTTTATAAAACTACCGCAATATACGGATAAAAAATCGATTTAAGTAAATATACATGGGACTTAACATACTTTTGCTGGATCATGTAACATTACTCCAACCATGGTCATTTCGTAGTGTTTAGTCGTAGTGAGGTTGTGGACAAGTAAAGTCATGAAAAAAGCAATAAAATCGCTCCTGGATACTTCATGTAATAACAATATGAATAATAATTTAACATTTTGTTGTTCATGCTGTCAAAATAGTGATGGTAGTAGTAGTAGTAGCAAAAATGAAGAGAAACATGATGAAGGTTATTCCGACTGGTCATCATCATTTCAAGATAGGGCTGAGGTGTATAAACAAGCAGCTAATGAATACTTAATTGATTGTGCTTCCTATAAACTATCGAACGATACGCATATTGAAATTGGATACAGTACACACCTTAACCTTGCACCAGTAGTGCGTATGAGATGTGGCAACAGCGTGATATTAGACGTGAAGGAATGGAATGAACTTCTAAGATGGTATTCATACGTAGAAATACAATTTCTTCGATCCCAAGAAATTGAAAGCCAAATTGATTGGTCACATGTAAACGAGGAGGATATAATACATGAGCAAGATTACGAATCTCTATCTAGTAATCTCGGTATTTATTGCAATTGGGAATTGCTTAAAGGATATGAGAGAATTTTGAAAACTGTTATGATAGAAAACTACAACTGTTGTTCGTGTACATTCAATGCCCATAACATAGAGGAACTATTCGATTTGAAGGATATAATAAGCTATAGATTGGAATTTCTTGAATCTTACAATCTGGTGTTTCTATGAAAAATTCATACGGCAAGTGGTTGACTACCGTCGTTTTCGTGAGAAGAATTCGGTGATGATGACATTTATAAAGACATTGATGATGTTATAAATGCCAAGTATAATATTAATTCACATAACACTGTATGTTTAATGGAAATATTGTACTATCGCCCTGCCTATCTAATGTATAGCATTTACTAAAAATAAAGTTTTTACACGATTTTAGGTATAAATACCCTACCCTATCCCTCAAGGTGAACAATGATAGCTAAGAAGCGGAAGAGTGCAGGTGGTTTAGTGAATACGCTAATCAATAAACTACCGGTGGAATTGCATTTACCCGGTTACCAGTATTGTGGTCCTGGTACAAAATTAGAGAAACGACTAGCACGCGGCGACCCCGGTATTAATCAATTAGATGCGCAGTGCAAACTGCATGATATCAGTTATAGAGACTACCAAGATTTAGAAAGTCGACATAGAGCAGATAAAATTTTAGAAGAAAAAGCTTGGGAACGCTTTAAATCAGCAGACGCAACATTAGGTGAACGAGCTGCAGCTTTAGCAGTCGGTACCACCATGAAGGCAAAGAGAAAATTTGGGATGGGGTGTCGGTCCAAGAAGAAGAAGAATGGTGAAAGTTTATTGCATGTACGGAAAACAATAGCTAAAGAAATGAAAGCTAACGGAGATTTCACCGACACTATAAAGTCAGCACTGTCAACGGCAAAACGTGTAGTAAAAAGGTTGGGGGGAAAGAAAAACATTAAAGTTCCTAGAGTAATTCCCTTACCTAAACAAGGAGGTGTTTTGCCATTTCTTATTCCGTTATTCGCAGGATTATCAGCAATCGGTGCTTTAGCTGGCGGTGCATCGGGAATTGCCAAAGCAGTCAATGATGCAAAAAATGCCAAAAAATTGCAAGAGGAGACATCGCGCCATAATCGTATGATGGAATCAATCGCTGGTGGCGCATTCTATCTAAAACCATACAAATCTGGAGGTGCATTATACTTAAAACCGTTTCCAAAAACTGAGTAGATTACCCGAAAGACCGTTAACAGATATTGATTTAAAGAAATACACAAAAGGTGTACCATACTTTAGGGTATTTTTATGAGAGATAGCCAGCCTAAATTACCACAGAAAAATGAATCTGGAATCATCAACTTAGATAGTCAGAGTGGACCGGGTACACATTGGGTTTGCTACAAAAAGCGTGGTGAAAAGGTATGGTATTACGATAGTTTCGGTAATCTTCGACCACCAGTTGAAGCGATTAACTATGCCTACAATTTCTATGTAAATAATTGACATAACCTTAAATTTTCTCAGTTATGTCAATAACATTCAGTTTAGAAGGTGTTGGTAACATAGCTAGCTGCAACTTCTACCCACCGATAGAGCTAGATATGGAGAAGAAATACGTTGTTGGATTGGTGGGATTTTACGGGTGCAACAGCATTAGAAACATTTATACGGGCAACGATAGATTTTATTTTAGAACAAATTCATCTCATTTGCGAGTGATTAATATTCCACACGGTGCCTATGAGTTAGATGAAATTAGTGCTTACTTGAAATCAAAGATACCCACAGAAAAATTTTTTATTAGGGCAAACAACAATACGCTTAAGTGTGAGATAAACAGTTCATTTGAGATCGATTTTACTAAAGAGAGTAGCATTGGCCGCATGCTCGGGTTTGAGCCTAGAATACTAAAAGCGAACGTTCTCCACACATCTGCGTTAGACATCCAAATAATTAAACATACTAATCTGCATGTGGAGTGCAACATTATAAAGGGATCTTATCGAAACGGTAAACCTGCAAAGGTAATATACGAAATTGACGTTTCCGTACCCTCGGGCTACCGTTTGGATAAAGTTCCAACCAACACACAATATTTAGAAATAAACACAGACATAATCAGTAATATAACAATCAAATTGACAAATCAAAAGGGTGATTTAATAGACTTTGGTGAAAGTGAACCATTCACGGTACGCTTAGAACTAAAAGAACATGGGTCTGCGAATTAATCACAGGACAATTCCATACAAAAGACCCAATCAACCCTCATTGCAGTTAACATCTGCAGAGAAATACTTTTTAACATCAATTGGATTGAAAGTTCTGAGTGAGCAAACCATTAAACGTGTTTCAAAGCGTACATTTTAATAGAATTAATGTATCTCTAAGAAATATTAAATTTGTTGAATGAAGTTTACTTTAATGTCTATCTCTTACACAATCATATGTCCCGCTTACACACGTGAAGCTGAATGCATTTGTTTTTATTGAACAATGGGCTTTCTCTGTTAATAATAGCATTTGCATTCTTAAAAATTTGTAGGAATGTGTAAAAAAATTCAAGCTAATAAAGACTTTCTTTGTATAAAACACACACAATGCATCTGCATTCTGAAAATTATTTTTAACAACTTTAAAACTTGCCAAAACTACATCGCATAATTAGTAATATAATAATTAATGAAAATGTGTTATGAGGAAAAAAGTTTCGCTATAAATAACAATAGGTTTGCATTCATAAGTGTGCTAATGTGAACAAGAATTTTCTTTGTATAACACTTTTATAGTGCATTCTTGAAAAATTTAAAGTAAACAAACTGTAAAAGGCATAATTAATAACAATTAATTTATAGGTTTGAAATTCATATAAAAGACATCATCCCTTTAGTAGATCTTTAATTACTCATCAACCCTCATTGCATCTACACAATGACCGAATCATTAAACATCTTTCAAAGCGTACATTTTGATGATGCTATAATTAAATCAGATATTCACACCTATCTTCCGTATGGCTCTTCTAAGTATGGACCTTCCGAAGAAATACGCATTTTAATTCAAAGTCAGGATCTAATTACAGCTACTTATGATAGTTTTCTGTACATAGAAGGTAAGCTGAAGAAAGAAGATGAAGGAAAATCATGCAACTTAACCAATAATTTCCCCAACTTCCTTTTCGAAGAGATTCGTTATGAGTTAGGCGGTCAAAGAGTGGACGTTTGCCGAAATCCCGGCATAACATCTACACTTAAAGGATATATTTCTTATACGACAAGCAAGAGCAAAGCATTAAGCCATTTGGGGTCGTCACCAAAGAATGAGGAACCATTACAAGTAGAATTCAATGAGGGAAATGGCGAAAAATCCTTTGCGGTATGCATACCATTGAACCACATATTTGGAATAATGGAGGATTATCGTCAAGTGATCGTGAATATGCGTCAAGAGTTGATTTTAATTCGATCTAGAAGCGATACAAACTGCTACTATGGTGAAGGTGATGCGGAAATAACCCTAAATAAAATTCAATGGAAAGTACCCCACTTAACCCTTAGTGATGCCGCGAAACTGAACTTGTTTGAAGGAATAAATAAGAATTCTATTGTTACTGTTCCATTTCGTCAATGGGAGTTATATGAATTACCTGCTTTAAAACAAGCAACCTCTGATATATGGCCAATAAAAACGTCAACGCAACAAGAAAAACCGCGCTGGATAATAGTTGCATTCCAACAAGGTAAAAGGTACACAAAGTCTGCAAGAGCCAGAAATTTTGATCACATTAACATCAGGAACCTTAAAGTACATCTGAATTCAGAGTATTATCCCTATGAAGCAATGCATTTGAACTTCAGTGCTAACCAATACATACCTGCCTATCGCAATTTTTTGAACTTCCGATGTGACTACTATGATGAAGATAATACAGATGCGTTATTCAACTACACCGAATTCAAATCATGTCCAGTATTTGTAATGGACTGTTCTAAACAGAATGAATCCTTAAAAACTCAACAGTAGACATCAAATTGGAAATGGAATCTCTAACACCTTTCGATAATGGAATCGTTGCCTATGGTCTTATTCTCCACGATGCTATTGTGCAGTACAACCCACTCACCGGAGAAGTGAAAAATTATAATCTGTATTATATAAATAAAAATGTTGTTATTATTCGTTTAGTTTCATTTCATCCATCGAAGATGAAAGTAGTTGCGCAGAAACAAAACTTACAATTCAAAATCATGACTTTGATGAAAAGTCTGGTACTTCAAACATGGCGATTTACTTCCTAATAGTATACGTGGCATTATATGTGGCCCCTCAACTGCGGGAAAACAAACGCAATGATTAGTTTGCTTACTGAGAAAAACGGTTTGAAATTTAAACATGTATACGTATACTCCAAGTCATTAAATCAAAACAAGTATAAACTTTTACAGGAAATCCTACTTCCGATAAAGGATATAGGTTACTTTACGTTCAGCGATAATCAAGATGTGATTGAACCGAATTGTGCAAAAGCAAATTCTATCTTTATCTTTGATGATATCGCCTGTGAAAAGCAAAATAACATAAGGGCATATTTTTCTATGGGTAGACATAACGATATTGATTGTTTCTATTTGGGTCAAACTTACAGTAAAATTCCAAAGCAATTAATTCGTGACAATGCAAATCTAATTATATTATTTGAGCAAGATGAATTAAACCTAAAACATGTGTATGAGGATCATATAAGCCCCACCATAAGCATGACATTGTTTCGGGATATGTGTTCAAAGTGCTGGATAGATCCGTTTGGGTTCATAGTCATAAATAAGGATGCTGAAGTCAATAATGGTCGCTATAGGAAAAGGTTTGATGAATATATAATACCTTAGCCTGATTTCAGTGGTTTAGTAGTTACACATCTGTTTAGGTATTAACAACCATTTTGCTACAATGGATAATAAGGAGATGATATTAAAGCGAAAAATTATTCAGGCTCGTAAAATAATACAGCAGAAATACAACAGTCTTAAAACTGCCCGCATTGATAATGAAAGAACGTTTGAAAGTACTTATAAACCTCTAATAGAACCCCTAACTGAAATAGCGAATAAAATGCATCCTGATAAGAAAACAAAGGAGTCCGTTAAACCCAAAAACTCACCTTTGTTCATATTTCGAAGAAAACATGCTACTACTAGCCCACCACACTTCCTTTCACCAAGGAAGAGTGCTACAAGCCCCCTAGCTCAACTTCCGCTATTTCAAATAAATCCCCCTCCTCGTACACCACCTTTCCTAGAAACATCTGTCGTAGGAGAGATTACTGCCGAGGAAGAAGAACCTCTTAGTATCGCAGATGATTCCTGTAATGAACCCATCTCTGAAGAATTTCTCGAGCAGTACCACGAATTACCTCGTATATATGTTGAACATATTATGAGAGATCTTGAAGGTGCTATTGATCACACTTATGGAGTCCACTACGACGCCAAAACAGACAAATGGGCAATTGGTAATACCCCCATCACAATTAAAGGAAAGGATATGATCATTAATGGTGTCACGTATAAAGGGACTCCAGGTTTATATGATCTGCTTATTATGAATGAACCCGATTTAAATCTAGTAAATTCAAAGGATAGAAAGAATTATAAACGTATTTTAGCAGCTACGAATGTTGCAAGGCGAGATTATGATGTAAGTGGACAGATTCGAGGAAGCCGCAGCAAAAAGTATACACAAATAATTAAACCCTTGCTGTCATCACCTTCAACTCAGGGAGGTGGAGCTATGTTTTTTAAGGAATTAACAAATAGGCCGATTGAATATAAGTATTGGAATGATGTACATGAACTAATTCGTGATCTAGAAGTATTGTGGGCAGAAAAATTGGCTGGAAACACCGGTGTCGTAAACGATATAATATCAATTGTAGAGGAATTGTATGAAGATGGATACATTGAAAGACCAAACACTAGTTTTCTGAACAATATAAATCAGACTGCATTGATGTCGACATATCATAACTAAAATGCCTCTTGATAAATTTGGACGGTCACATGCCCAGTATCAATTTAAGAAATTAACCCCTCAGTTTCAACTTATTGATGATAATCAATTCGATATCGAGAATAAGAGACTCAGCAATGTTGCCAACCCCATAGATCCTCAAGATGTCATCACCAAGCAATACTATTTATCGACAAGGTTGAATTTGGATGGAAACCGTTTGACCCAGTTGGCGGATCCGGAAGAAGATGGTGATGCTATAAGTAAAGGATACCTTGATTTTTGTCTGCAAGCAATTCAGAAAGCTGTTAAAGGGAACTTTAACGCTTATCTAGTGTTGGAGGAAAAACTACATCAACTTAAAGAAATTGTGGATCATGTCCAAATTACAACTCGTCAATGAATTGCACAAACCCGCAAGAAAAAATTTTAAACGAAGGCGCACAATAATTAAGGGATATGCTCTGGCAAGCAGATTTGGCTGAATTTAACACATATGCTAAACAAAATAAGGGCTACAAGTATATTTTAGTAGTTATTGACTGTTTTTCGAAATACTTGTGGACCAAAGGATTAAAAACAAAAACGGGCTTGGAAGTTGCCAAGGCCATGCAGGCAATCTTCAAAACGGGTCGGAAACCTTCCAATTTGCAGACAGATGCAGGAAAAGAATTCTACAATGAGCATTTCACTAAACTAATGCAGCGTTATGGGGTCAACCATTACTCCACCTATAGTACAAAGAAGGCAGCAATTGCGGAACGAGTGATCAGGACCGTTAAGTCTGCCCTATACAAGTCATTCAGCCTACAGGGTAAATATAAATGGATTGATACAATTGACACCGTAACGATGGATTATAACAATCGTAAGCATAGAACTACAGGAATGAAGCCCAAAGATGTCGGTAATCATACAAAGCTAGATGCTTACACTCACATAAAAATAGTTGATAGGAATCGTTATTGTGTGGGTGACATAGTACGAATCAGTAAATTTAAAAGTATTTTCGCTAAAGGATACACTCCCAATTGGTCAAGTGAACTATTCAAGATTGTGAAAGTTTGCATTACTAACCCAACCACCTACATGTTGGAGGACATGAAAGGATCACCTGTACTGGGAGGCTTTTATGAACATGAATTACAGAAAACAAAGCATCCGGATGTCTACCTTGTGGAAAAAGTGCTTCGCTCCAAGAATAACAAGTTATTCGTAAAGTGGTGGGGATTGGATGAAAGATCATGGATCAATAAAGACGATTTAGTGTTATAATATAGCTGTAGGCATTGTAACTTTTAGATGAATTAAAACCACATAAAACAATTATAATTGTATTTATTTAAATATTACATCATCTTATAAACCTAAAGTATTTCTATAATCGTTTAAATTACTAGACGGCCATATTCCCAAATCTGGTCCATCCCAAGCAGGAATCACCTTTCTCAATGTTTTCCAAAATCCAATTTATGGTGCTCCTCATTTTCCCATGGTTGAAACTTATATGTAATGTTTTGTTCCAATAATACTTAGCATAATATGCTGCTGTCTCGATACATTCACTTAGAAAGTGTCTTCATAAACAATATTTTGTAGGCTAACATTTTTACACAATGAATCACCCCATAATAACTTGTATATGTACATTTTAAGGTAAATTCATGTCAAATCCTATCTACATCATTAGAGGTTTACGAACCTTTATCGGTACACAAGTTCGTAAAACTTTTAATGGTATTGCCTAAGCTAATTTTTCTATCAAATAATGTCTTAATAATTACTTCATTTGCACAACAGTTAAAACACTCAATATTTTACAATATATTCAATATAAATGTATAGTTTTCAGGAGAGGCCAAAGAACGCTTCAGGTACTTTCTGTAGATTTGTTTACTGAAAGTTGTACCCCCAGGGTCTAGTATCAGTGAAATCAAAATTTACTAGGCGTTTATCATCATAAGGATTGAGTATGACTTTATTTTGTTTAATGGTAAACACATCATGCTTCTTTGATCTTATGAGGTGTTGATAGCGCCTTATTACGCCACCATCAAATAAAACCTGTTTATAATCATTAATAGTGATCTGCCTCACACTTGCGTGGGTAGAACCCTTTGATTTTTTTTACAACCTTTTCATCAACCGCGTAAGCATACATTTTTGCGCGAAGTCCTACAAATTCAACCATAATTTTGCCATGATTTTCATCTTTCATTAAGCCGGGGACCTTTTATTTACTAATGGGAGTCCAAAGATGTTGTCGGGACTATAATCAGATGTATCGAATTTATCAATGTCCTCTTTAATACATTCATAGATATCGGGAACCGAAAAGGCGTATATGAGACTATCCGTATCCGTGTACAAGAGCTTAGCACTATTATGGAACTTGGGTAGCGTGTAACCGTAATGAAAATTATATAAAAAAGTTTTTGAAACGTCTAAAACACTGAATCCTGCATATATAGGTTTATTGAAATATACTTCAAGCTTATTCATTTCAATGATGAGCATATCATTGTCAAATATTGTACAACTATGAAAATTTGGTTTTGATATGTAAGCACGAGCACCATAGCGACCCTCCCATTTCGTTACTAGCCGTATGTCCTTATGCTTACGTACATTTTCCATCAGCTTCCCGAAAACACTATTAATCATTAATTTATAGAAATTTTATCGAATTCATTTTGAGATTGCTGACGCATGGCTGTATTTAAATCTATATATTTTTTAACCACGGGGACTGTTTAAAACGTAATATACGGTGTACTTTTACCAACTTCAATCCATATTTTAAATATACTTTTAAATTTCTGTAATGAATTACATAATTACGTTTTGGATACAGGGTAAGCAGTAATTTTTCATTTTGGAATCAGGCGTGGGTGGAACCATATGTTCGGGTGCCAGCGGTAGATCACTGTGACTCTCATGTAATTCTATAGGATAGTCTAAATCACACTCTACTATATAACCAATTTCCGAATCATCAGGATGGTTTATTAAATCTAAACTTTCAAAATTAGCTTCATCAACAAAAGAAAAATCGCCAAATGGTAGAAATTCTGACATGGCGGCTCCATATAAATTATTCACGTCGTAGTACATTAAATACACACTTTCAGAGGTGGGATCAAATTTTTCCCCCCATGTACTTATTGTTAGCTTTAGCGTACCGATTTGAACATTGAGCTACACCACCTCTAATCCCTCTTTCAATAAACATTAACATATCAATGTCTGTAAATAATTCTAACTTTACTTGTGTAATTTTAAGCATAGCATCGAATGCTAAACCGGGAGCTGTATAATAGTGTAGAGGATCAAGCTCGTAAGTACTTAAACAAGTTTGCCTAAAGTTTTCGAAAATATCTGCTAAAAGTAGAACGTCTGTTTTTAGATACAAATCGGAGTACTCCCCTAACGATTTAATGCTAAATTTGTTCCAAACGTTAACTGCATGCGCAAAACTCTCATCACTGATTCCCTCATTATTAAGATGACTGAAAAATGCTTCTTTAGGAGGGAGCGTGGTCTCATTCAATTTATCCCACGTATCAATATACTCATAAGGAAACACACCTTTGCGAACTACTAGAGAAAATTCCTCCTCATTGTTGCAACTAGCGCGGGAAATAATTTTTTTACTATCCTCCAAATAGTCTGACAACTTTTCAATACTACTGCTCATAAATCTGAAAGAGTCAATAAATCTAAACTTAATTTTGGTGCCTTCCATTACCTTCGTAAAAGAGATATATCTTTCTTTGTTTATGGGTAGCAGAGAAATAAAACCGGGAACACTAGCCAATTCTCTAATGATGAAATGAGAATCATAACCTGATAAATTATGGAACACAACTGGCAGAATGTGGGAGTCTGTATAGTTTAGGTTACATACCTGGTGCGCTGCCCCCCGAAATGCTCCCGTAAGATGGTTATGGTCTCTAACTTTTATATCAGAGTTAGTAAATGGTTTCCGACAAATGTGACAAATCGTGGCGCTTTCAAATTGCTCAACCTGACTGAGACTTAAAGTAGCCATTGGAATAATTTGATTGATTATTTCGGTAGCCCAATGTGCAATACTTTGAAGCTCGTTAACAAACCATTGAATGCAATCCTTTCCTCTATAAAGACTAAATCGAGATAAAGAATCATCATATGAACACTTCAAATAGTAAGCAATACTGAAAGGTGTGTGTTTGGAGTGAAAAGAGTATTACCTTCGATACCATTGCACACTTCTCTAAAATGCTTTCTAAATCGGCATAAATGACAAATGGCACCTTTTCCTGGAATGCAAAATTTTGAACTGTATATTCATTTCTGCTTCGGTAGGTAGCCTAGTAGAGCATTGATTAAGTTGACTGCAATATGTTAAATGTTTTCTAAAGCAACGTCAGACCAAAAATGATTCAAACACCGGTTACAAATTACTTTCTTATGACCACGCTTTGATATCTGTTTTGAAAATAAAGCTGACATATTTTTAATCCATGTGAAATGGTATACAGTATCATCCGCGCAGAAAGTATTAAAAGATTTATGGGTTCTTTATCGCTTTGCTGATTACTCAATACAAAGGTGCAACTTTTTATCATTTATACAGTACAAATTAATTGCGAGGTTGTTTAGTTTCTCAAATTTTTTACATCATCCAGCTGAATGGGAAGTGAATTGAATCATACTTCAAAACATCTCTAAAATGAGGATAGCTAGTAGTTCGGTTTGAGCTTTGTGAAGCAGGATATAATGCCGAAACAACGGCCCACAGGAAGCAAAACTCATCGTTATTTTTAACATTAACAACAGCGTGCTTTACTGCTATGAAGCGAGGAACTTTAACATAAGTTGAACAACCACCTCTAAATGGGATATAGCTATTAATATTTACTTTTAAATGTAAGACTTCATGTACTGCCCAACCGGAATCCCTTTCAGAAAACTCCTCTAATTTTATCCGTAACTTATCATACACGTTTTCATTGTACCAGACACGTATATTGGTTGAAATATCAATAACGCAATTTTTGTGGCAAAAGTCTTCAACTCAATACTATGATTTTGGGGTTGCATGAAATTGCAGCCTAAGACCACATTTACCTTTAGCATAGATTGCCTTAACATTAATTTCACCTTACGTGCAAAACTATTATACGTATTTAGTAAAAATATCAAAGGGTCCTTAATGTTTGACATATTGATTATAATTCCTGTAAGCAGCCTACCATTAAAACATGAGTCTAGGGGTACCAACGTAATTTATGCATACCTTTTTATTGACAATTCCACTACCAACTTTCCTGAAGCGTTCTTTAACCGTCTCAATCTAACCAGATAGCACTTGAGCAATGCTAAATTGCTCTCAAGCTTAAGCAAGCTTTCATTGGTCTCACAATAAATTTTATGTTTAATTATATCTTGCAATAGCTTGATATTGGTGTTAACTATACGGATGTGCCTGGCAAATTCCTTTTTTGTTTTCAATAAGGGAACAATGCGCTTTGTTAAATTAACCATCTCACTACTACTTGGCATACTCATAGCTAGCAATATGAAGCACACGTAACAATGAACTTGTAACAAAATGCTCTTCACAACGGTTCTAGTCACGATTGTAAAAATATGATGCACAAATTGGTGAGTACTCTTTACGTTTAACAAATTGCTCTTCGGTTTACAATAAAACTTCACGATTGTAAAAAATATGATGCACACACTGGTGATTAATAATAGTTGCTTTTACTTTAGGTAATTTGTTGTTGTGACGATTGTAATGTATCGACTGACGTTGGACTGTTCTTTATCTACTTATATAGAGATAAGATCGGGTAAGGTCGGATAAGTTCGGCTCACCTTTTCATAGCTTCGACTCAGCAATGAATCGTCTTTGTTCTCTCACCTTGAAAATTGTAAGCATAGACTTTGAAGCGTTGACAATGGATCACCTTTGTTCTTGAAAGAGATGTATTTAGAATGTATTTTTATAAATCAACCAGAACAATGGATCGTGTTTGTTTATTTCTCAAAGGTGTGACCTTGAAATTTGTAAGCATAGACTTTGAACCGTCGACAATGCATCGTCTTTGTTCTTGATTTCTCAGAATTTTAGAAGCTATGACTCATCCCCATAACAATAGATCGTCTTTGTTCTCTCATGTGGCCTTGAAAACGTAAACTTTGAAGCGTTGACAATGGACCGCCTTTGTTCTTGATTTCCTAGAATTGAGATAACAATCTATTTTTTATAACTCAACCAGAACAATGAATCGTCTTTGTTCTCTCATATGGCCTTGAAAATTGTAAGCATAGACTTTGAACCGTCGGCTTGAACAATGCATCGTCTTTGTTCTTGATTTCCTAGAATTGAGATGTATTAACTCGACCTGAACAATAGATCGCCTTCTCGTATGAGGGAAACGGTTGCGAAACAGCTACCTGTTTTGGGAAACGGACCCCCTGTTTTTAGGAAACGGCTACCTGTTTTTAGGAAACGGCTACCTGTTTAGGGGAACGGCCACCTGTTTTGGGGGGCGTGGCTTTGAAACATGCACCTCAGGGCTCTTGATTTCCTAGAATTGAGATAACAATCTATTTCTAACTGAACAATGGATCGTCTTTGCAGAGGTGTGACCTTATAAGCACAAACTTTAAAGCGCTGACAATGGATTGCCTTTGTTCTTGAAAGAGATGTATTTACAATCTATTTTTATAAATTAACCAGAACAATGAATCGTCTTTATTCATTTACCTTGAAAATTATAAGCACAGACTTATTTCTCAGAATTGAGATAACAATTTATTTTTTATAACTCGACCAGAAGAATGTTCTTTTACCTTGAAAATTGTAAGCATAGACTTTGAAGCGTCGTCTTTGTTCTTGATTTCCTAGAATTGAGATAACAATTTATTTTTATAACTCGACCAGAAGAATGAATCGCTTTTATTCTTTTACCTTGAAAATTGTAAGCATAGACTTTGAAGCGTTGATAATACATCGCCTTCATTCTTGATTTCCTAGAATTGAGATAACAATTTATTTTATAACTCGACCAGAAGAATGAATCGCTTTTGTTCTTTCACCTTGAAAATTGTAAACATAGACTTTGAACAATGCATCGCCTTTTTGATTTCCTAGAATTGAGATGTATTAACTCGACCTGAACAATAGACCGCCTTTTTCGGGGGAAACGGTTGCGAAACAGCTACCTGTTTTGGGAAACGGACCCCCTGTTTTAGAAACGGCTACCTGTTTTAGAAACGGCTACCTGTTTATAGGAAACGGCTACCTGTTTTAGGAAACGTCTACCTGTTTTGGGGGCGTGGTCATAGTAATCGTAGCTTGATGACCTTGAAGCATGCTTAGACAACAATCTGTATCATACCTCAGGGCTTGAGACAGAGGTCAATGACTTCCTTGAATTGGGGGGCGTGTCCTTGAAAATTTCTTTCAAATTAACACTCGACAGGACAATTGATTGGTGACCTTGACCACTTCCTGGCCTTGAAGACATACACTGAACGTGGCCTTGAAAAACCTTGTACAATGTGATGATCTTGAGGAATATGTATAGAGGTAATGGGTAGGATGACCTTGACAAACCATTGACCTTGATGTGCACTGTACGGGAAGGTGTATTATTATTACTATCAAAAGTGCTCCAGAAGTGACATAGCTATACTACTCCTGCGCCTGCGTTTGAGTTTGCGTTTACGTTTGCGTTGGGTGATTTGACGGAAAAAGTGTTCCTTCATGTTTTTTCAATATTTGAATAACGATTACTTTTAAAAGAAAATGTAAAGGAATATTTTTTAAACATAATTTAGTTTCAGATAACTTTTTTTAATAAAGTTAATACGAATCCAAAATGTATTAAAAGTTAATGAAATAAGATTGAAAGTGCTTAAACTTTATTATTGGTATCTTTGTAGCAGCGGGTGGCTTTGGAATTTTTGTCAACATCTACATGTCTATTAACCTCTACCTGGCATGAATTTTTAAACATCCATCTGACATAGATTATTACTTTTATTTTCATAATGTTGCTTATTTTCATGATGACTGTATTAAAAAAAAGCTTGAATAATTATCCTAAAAAATTATTATTATTAAAATTATTCTATTTCACTTTCCATTTTAGAGGTTGGAAGGTCGTGTGGTGCTCCACGTCACATATTTTTAGTTACCTATTCGAGACCTGTTGCATAGATACTTATTACTGTGGGCTTGGGCAGGAGTTCTATTTCTCGTTAGGCTGAGTGTTATTATTGATTTGTGTGTTGTATTATTAGGTGAAATAATATTGGGTGTAATATTGGTGTGTTCCTTTAGTCACTTTCTGTGTTATAATAGAGTTTACCTGGATTGTAGTGTTGGTGGTCATAATTTTAACTAGTGAAAATTATCTTAGAATATAAGGAATATTATGACGTACGTAGTTTGGTTTCGCGTATTTTAATCCTCATTCATAATCTTTTGGTACATTTTGTGCAAATATACATAATAATTTTACACTAAGCATAACCCCTGTGGTACGCCATTGACTCCTGTATATCATTCTTTTATGTATTCTCTAATTCACCTATAATTTGCTGTTTTGTGAGTATAAAAAATTATTCAACCTATCGTTATATCTTTATTTACTTATTTCTAACTCGAAATTAGTTTAATGACATAATTGTGCCGAAAAATTGTGAATCTAGACTAAAATACTTTATGAAAGGAGCGCTAGACGGTGTTTTTATCTTTGCTAGGGTTTTTGCTTATAGGAAATCCAATATATGGTAATTGAGGGGATTGTATAGAATTCGAAGGATGCTTTGGGTAAATTATGTGCATTAAATGTACAAAACCTTCGCCACAGAATTATTTATTTAGGAAATGTTAATTCTAATTAAAGATACAAAATTCAACAAGGGCCTTGTCATAACTTAAATGCTAAGTAAAATTTACGAAAATCATAACAAACAGCAATAATCAATAATAGTAATAAAACTAAAAAAAGTTTGGAAAAGCAAGGTATAAAGAGCCAGATCGCTTTACGTAACGACATCTACATGCCAATAGCGACACGGTTGACGTGTCCAAACCGATAAACCGTACCAAAATCCAATTATTAACTTAGGCCATAAAGATCGTGATATTAAAAATTAAAAAATTATGTAATATAAAATTGAGTACTATTTACTACTTTTACGAATCAGATTTCTGATGGAATTGCATTATGTAATACCAGAAATATTATTTCTTTTTAATACCTGAAATCTATAAAACTCCTAGTTTTATTAATATGAAATATATTACATATTTACTCAAACTAATCTCTGGTGAATGTTTAACACCTGCTGGAGTGTATTACTACGTTACACACTTCTTCTATTTATTCTTGCAATGGTTTAAAGGATTTCCAGTATCCCGGTAAACTGCAAACTCAGACGGCGGACGCCCGTAACGTACAGTCCGAGTATTGTCTTGATATCCAGTATCCAACTCCTTTATATATCAACCACTTGGTCTCTTTTGATTTACTTAAGTAAGTTTCCTGCTTAACAATAAATGTTAAACATGATTATGTCCTGGTAGAATTTTTCCATAAATTCTCCCGTTTATCTTCTGTGCAAAAGATACGTCACCTGCAACACTTATCAAGCATCCTGTTAATCCAGAAACCTGTAATCAGTCTTTAATCACGGCCATACAACACCAAAGAATATGTCCTGTTTACTTATTTATAAAGAAAGGGCCCCAAGTACAATACCTTAGAAATTTATATGTGTTTGTGAGTGTTTCATTAAAACTTTAAGCTAGAGAGACCAGAGGCCAATGTGTCCCTGACCGTTGACCATTTTCAATATCTGAGGTAAATGCGTGGTAAAACCTAATAAAAGTAACGTATCCGGCCAAGAAGTTTACGTAGGTTCTCCTCTTTATATTTTTTCAATTTTTTTTCAATTTCGTTATTACTAAACTTATTAAGATTTTGCTAAATTTTGCTTCATCTTTAAGATTTTGGATAGTTAAGACCACTCCCATTGTTTTTGATAGTCTGATGATGCCATGCGGTTATTGACACTTGTTTCGTTCTGAAGTTTGTGATACCACACATAAAAAAGTTCGCTTTAAATAAAATCGTACGTTACGGCAGTGCTTATTTTGTATCATATGTATTAGGTATTATCTATTTAAATTATGATGGTGCAAATAATTAGTTAACTCATCTATATTTACCTTTATTTTCCATTTTTACATTAAAATTTGCTAAATTACTACTATTCGTTTAAATTCTACCTTAGAAATTTGTAATAGATAACTACATTATCTAGCGACGTAAGTAGTTGGCGTTGCTGTAATAAGAATTTTGCTCAAATAGCTTAGCAGATGTATTTCCGTTAATGCGTGACTGAAATATTTACGTTTATGTTCCATTTTTATATTAAAATTTGGTAAATTACTACTATTCGATTAAATTCTACCTTAGAAATTTGTAGTAAATAACTACATTATCTAGCGACGTAAGTAGTTGCCCCTATATATATATATATATATATATATATATATATATATATATATATATATATATAGATGAGAGAGAGAGAGAGAGAGAGAGAGAGAGAGAGAGAGAGAGACTAGAGTTTGCACGAGTATCATCAATTTAACTTTTATATTAGCCAAGTAATTGCGTTTAGGTTTATATCAGAATATTAAATTGAAAATTCCATTTATATCGAGTGAGCTACATTCCTTTTCTTTGGTACTTTGTAGTCATACATAATGGCGCCTTTCCTCTTTTATTACCAATTACTGTGTTGTCGTGTTCAGCAACTTACGGTACCTACGACTCCCTTAATTCCGATTAAACTGGCAACCCGTTTTAATAGCAGTTACAGCACCTAGAGCAAATCAATTCTGTAACCAAAAGTCTTAAAGATGAATAGTAAATAAAAATTATATGAAAATGCAGATTTTCGTGCGTTTCCATAATTCATATGTTTGACAATTTGATTAATTTTTAAATGTGTTATCATTTACTGATGTTATGGACATGATTAAATGTGTGAAGAAATACAAATAAAAATACACGAGTATAGCCCAAAGATAAGTATTTACATAAAAATGCTGTTTTCAATTCAAGCAATAAACAACTAATAACTGTTAAAGGTATGGGATAAGATATTTCACGTAACGTCTTGGAAAATAATCCACCTATACGTTAAAAGTGTGAGGTTCCGGTTACAAGCTCAAAAACAAGTGTAAATTTACAGTGATTATTGCACTCGAATGACATGTGTCATTAACAGCCAATAACACAGTTATAGTCAAGTACTATATTTCGTACATATTTTATAATTAAAAAACCAATTTAATCACTTTTTATTAATTCAGTACTATAAAAAATGTGACAATGACAGTTATTGCTATAAATACCTCATGAACCAATTTTTTTACTATCTCGCACAATAATCTGCACTTTTACTCGCGCACTCGTGCAGTTTTAATGGCTACAACGAATTCAAGCATTGCCTAAGTAATATTATCGATAACATGATGCACTCGTATTACTAATAATATTTGTTCAAATAAGCCCAAAATCTCGAATAGCCGGTGATAAGTACGCAGACAAGGTGTTTGAATAAATGTAGTTAGATAACCAAAGGCCAGAATATGTATGTACTTCATGAACTCTATTTAACAGATTTGTGCTCTAACCTTCCCATGTATTCAAAGTACGTCTTCAAAAGACATACATGCATAATTACTATCGTTGACGTGCATTTCTTAGGCAGTTGGTAGCACAAACTCCATGGTATTTATTTACTAATTAAATTTACACATTTGCAATCTGATTCTGATAAAGTGAACTTTAATATACTGCTGTTTACCACAATTTCAATGTAATGGATTTCTAATTAAGTGGTAATTAATATTCACCTTAAATCGTCATTATTCACAGGAAACCTGTAACCTTTCATATTAGTGGTGTGAATGTTGACATTTAACGTATATCGAAATCAGTATGTATTTACTTAAATTTGAAAATTAATTATGGTTAGAAAGGTCACATACACTTTAGTTCAGAATGGAATTAAAGTAAAATTGGTTGCCGTACAGCGCAATTATTTCCTTTTTGCCGTTCTATATACCAGCTTATTGTACATAAATCTTCTTCAAATCAATGATATATATTTTATGCAAGAGGCGCTATTTATACCTTTTGAAATTAATCAAGAGTTTTCTTTGTAGCTTCTATTATTAGTCTTCAGGAAATTGCGTGCTGGTAGCACTAAACGCAAGTTTCCTTCCTATTTTACAACTTCTTCTTTAGCAAACCCTTTGAATGAGTGATCATAATACCCCTTACACACGGTTTTTGTATCATATTGTTCTACATAATGTTATCTTATCCTTTTTCTTGATATGTTAAATTCTTATTTTTTTCCACACTACTTCGTGAAATGTATTTTTCGAAAGCTTTCTAGAACTTTGGAATTAATCCAACTTTTACTTTTATTACAGTTGAAAAGTGTTATTGTTTAAAAACTTCTAGTTTTCATTAATTTAAAATTTCTGACAAATTTGTGAAAATTAGATGAAATTATTTCTCTTTGTAATTTATGTGAATTATAAAGGGGATTGAAAATATTAATTGATTATGTTGACGTACTTGTTAGAATAGTGGCATCATATTTGTGATTTTTTGTTAATAATGTTGAAATATTAGCCTTAAGAATATAGGACAAAACGAAACATTCACATAAACGTTAAATCTAAAAGATAATGGATAAATAATGTTTTTATGGACTCACGTAACCATTCCAAATATTTTATGAAACAAGAACCTAGGAAACTTCAACATAAGGTAGGATAATTTTTTTAAAACTACTGTTTAATTGTAAACTAGGCAAAGCATACAACAAATAACCGGTTGATCTCCAAGAAGACATTTTATAAAATATAAGATTCAATGAAAAATTATTTCTTGTAAGCCCATTATATTTTAATCCAACTGGTTCATAAATCACCACATTGTACGGCTTAATTTGTCACAGTGGATCTGTTTTTCATTTATCCCTGTTTTTATCTGTAATTGTTAGTACGAGATCACTTTGTGAATATAAAGTGTTTACACGAAAAACTACAGCATTGTGCGCCAGAGTTGTTATTAATATCCCTGGTGATATGTAATTGTGAAAAGTCGTCTTCCAAAACGGTATTCCAATCTAGGTTTGTGCTAATGCAATCATTTTCTCGTTACCTAGATCACGTGCTTACCGAGGGTAGGTATAATAGTAAGTGTTTATTTTGTTTGTGACAATGTTTATTCAGTGTTAATAATTCGATGATATTTAAACAAGACTTAACAATAAAAAAAAGTTAAAAACCCATCGACGTTAACTATCGGGGGTAAGGTAACGCAGGTCGTATACTTATAGTTGCTTAGGTTCACAGTGCAGCTTGCTGTCATAACGTCAAATTCAGTTTGATTAAAGTAAGCATTTTCAGTGTTCGTTTCTAATAATCCTAAAAATAGCCATGGAAATATTTTCAACCTGGTTGTCAACGATCTGGGTAAGTACTTGCGCAACTTCTTCACTATAAACAAACACTGGAAATGCTTACTCTAGTCAAATGAGATCCATCATGTACATGTACGTCGTGTACGTGTACGTGTACGTGTACGTGTACGTGTACGTGTACGTGTACGTGTACGTGTACGTGTACGTGTACGTGTACGTGTACGAGTACGTGTACGTATACGTGTACGTGTACGTGTACTGTGTACGTGTACGTTCGTGTACGTGTACGTGTACGTGTACGTGTACGTGTACGTGTGCGTGTGTACGTGTACGTGTACGTGTACGTGTACGTGTACGTGACGTACGTGCGTGACGTGTACGTGTACGTGCTACGTGTACGTGTCGTACGTGGTACGTGTACGTGTACGTGTACCTGGACGTGTACGTGTACGTGTACGTGTACGTGTACGTGTACGTGTACCGTGTACGTGTACGTGTACGTGTACGTGTACGTGTACGTGTACGTGTACGTGTACGTGAACGTGTACGTGTACGTGTACGTGTACGTGTACGTGTACGTGCGTGACGTGTACGTGTACGTGTAGCGTGTACGTGTGACGTGTACGTGTACGTGTACGTGTGACGTGTGACGTGTACGTGTACGTGTACGTGTACGTGACGTGTACGTGTACGTGTACGTGTGCACGTGTCGTGTACGTGTACGTGTACGTGTACGTGTGACGTGTACGTGTACGTGTAGCGTGTACGTGTGCGTGTACGTGTACGTGTACGTGTACGTGTACGTGTACGTGTACGTGTACGTGTACGTGTACGTGTACGTGTACGTTTCGTTTACGTGTACGTGTACGTGTACGTGCGTGTACGTGTACGTGTCGTGTACGTGTACGTGTGCGTGTACGTGTAGCGTGTACGTGTACGTGTACGTGTACGTGTACGTGTACGTGTACGGTACGTACGTGTACGTGTACGTGTGTCGTACGTGTACGTGTACGTGTACGTGTACGTGTACGTGTACGTGTCGTGACGTACGTGTACGTGTACGTGTCGTGGTAGCGTGTACGTGTACGTGTACGTGCGTGACGTGAACGTGTACGTGTGACGTGTACGTCTACGTGTACGTGTACGTGTACGTGTACGTCGTGTACGTGTCGCGTGTACGTGTACGTGCGTGTACGTGTGTGTACGTGTCGTGTCGTGTCGTGACGTGTCGTGTGGTGTGCCGTGTACGTGTAGCGTGTACGTGTACGTGTTCCTGTACGTGTACGTGTACGCGTACGTGTCCTAATTTTTGGTTAACCAAACATATACTTTACATTGGTATACATATATCACTCTATTACCTTACCAAAGGTTACAAAGATCGCCTTTTGTTTTTATCTTGTAATAAAGAAAAATTTAAGTAAAATCGAGAGAATGTAACGCAGTTATATCATGCCATCAAAATCATTTAGTCGTTAACATCAATGCAGTTTGTGATGATTGTACGACTTGAGCTCTTTATAATGTAGCTCTAACTTACATTTAAATAAATGACTTTCAACACTCAGATTAAAATAGCGTCACTGTAGTATCAAACAATAACATATTCAAGTACTATTGTAGCACCCAACAAGAAATAGTTAGTCGAATAAAAGGTGGTTAATATGTGGTTTGTATGTGCCCTACGATAGTTAACGTGTGGTGACCCCACGATGGTCTAAAAGAAGTCATTGAAGTAATCAAATTAACACCGGATGTCTTCCAAAATTTACCCTGAACTAATCAGTTTGTAGATAGAGCATGTTATATAAATTGCTTATTAGTTTTCGCATAAGATAATGTTGAAGTATTAATTGCTTATTAACATTTGCATGAGTGTAGAGCTCAATATTCGTCTTTAATGGAGTACGAAGATATTGGTTTTCGAAATGTGTGTATGTGTGTGTGTGTGTGTGTGTGTGTGTGTGTGTGTGTGTGTGTGTGTATGTGTGTGTGTGTGTGTGTGTATCCGTCGAAACGTATTAATAGGAGAAAATCTATAAAGTCATAGCAAACTCCATTAATACATTAAGCTTTTGTAACGGTTTAATCAAAAAGCAATTAAAAATAATGCTCTAATTGTTTATAATTTCTTATTATATAAGATCTGCTCCAAGAAATTATTAAACTATTTTGAATTTGAAATATCCAATGAAAATTATACTGTAAATACAATGTGAACCAGGTCTTTATCACAAGGCCGTTGATTATAACAATTTTATGAAACGTATGATTATTGGAGAGAAAGTTGAGAATTTCTTTTCATTGTATGTAGACATTTCCTAAGAAATCACTATAATTAACTAAAATCAAATTTGATCATCCTTCCTAAGTAAGTAATATTGTGATACATTATTCTTAAACACAATTTTAATATAATTCTTATATTTTAGGATTATTATAATAAACATGTGCACAAACTTAAGCCGCTTTAGTAACAATTAATAATTTTTTTAATTTATTCAAACCCAACTATTTTAATTGGTAAGATGTTATAATTTGCCAAATATTGATGTCTAATACGCCTACTTTTAGGGTTTTTTTCTTGAGTTTATATATAAATATTTTTTATAAGTCAGAAAAATCAAAGATAAGGCCTCTTGGAAAATTATGGACCACGTTGGTCAGGATTAATTAAGGATCCAATCCAAAGAAAGATTATGAACCTTTAATGAAATAATTTTGTAAGGAAAATTACGGTTATTATAGTGAATGGAAGTCAGATAAGTTACTTACATTTATTTATCTCTCGCACAATCACACATAAATATTCACCACTCACAACCATATAATAGTAAGAAAATTAGTATCAAGAACAATTGAAAATGCTTTATTTGTAAGAAATCACCATTCACCCATTTATTTGTAAGACATCAACACGCGCCCATAATTCGTAGGCACATCTCCATTCACCTACTCATTCATTTATTAATTAAGAACTTAATCGTAATATTGATTGCTACTGTCAAGCCACTGATTCTGACAACTTTATGTTTATAAATTGAAATATGTTAAATGCCTAAATGTTATGTTTATTGGTTCATGCAACTTTCTTCGGACTGGGCTATAAATTCAATGACTCCAAACCACTGTAAGCAAGCCCTGGCGCCCGTAATTATCTCATGCTCTACGATCCAGCCGCGAACGAATGGGGTAGGAGTCATTTGATTGTATGCACCATTTCATACAGTTTGTCTCTAAATATGTTTTTTTGTAATCTCATGACATATTACAATATCCCATTCAAACAAGTTATAGCAAAGAAGCAACGTTATACATTGATCAGCCACACATTAAGCTGTCTACTTTAATTCACGAGAATTATCTTTTACCACAAATGAAACGGAAATAAAATCGAGTTCAACAGCGTAAAATGCGCAACTCCGACTCAACCTTCCTATTTCAAAAATTTCGTTGGAGAAACAAAGTTTTAGAAACTTCGAAATATAAATAATAATGCAAATTTCTGAAACAAATATACTGAAAGTTAGAAACAAATCAAATATAATATGTACGATGGCATTTAATAGTTATAACGAAATGTAACAGCTGAACCAAGAGACAAAAAAGCATAGAAAAAAGGTTGGATGGGAAAAATGAAATCCAGGGTCATAAAATGAAGGAAATTATGAGTTATTATCTGTTTGGTAATCAAACGTAATCAGTAAAGGTCTACTCAGACAGCGGCTTCTGAGGCGTGCATTTTTATGTTACCGTTATCTGTTCAGGCGAGATAGCGTTATTGTTAAAATATTTAAAGGGGTATTATTGGGTTAAGGTGAACGTATTAATATCTGTTTACAATTTTCATTTTCTACTGAGGACCATTGCTGCAATCTTTATTGACATGTCAGAGCTTAGAAAATTTGCTTTTAATTACATGACTTTTCACCCAATAGATAGATTTTTAAATTGTTAAATTGTCGCGAGAGCTTTCATTTTTATACGACAGTATATGTTTGCAGTTTTTTTGTTCAGTGCGTTAAAAAGTACAATAAGGAAACAGGCCAGGTACAAAAGTTTATAAATCTGTGTATTAATCATAATTAAACAGAAATTGAATCCTAAAACCTGGATTTTTAAATTTTCGATGATACTAGATACTCTATCAGTTGGTATAACCCCTAACATAATTTTGTCTACTAACATAGACATAGACATAGTCTTGTTTATGTATCGTTGTTTTATGACAACTTTTAACTGTAGTACAATCTCACAATCTCTAAAATTGAATATTTGATTCTCATGAATGTTGTAAGTACAGTAGCAATGTAGATATACTCTTTTATCAATTTATGTAGAAATAAAGAAATTTTTTTTAGAAAAGATCGACTTTTCTAGTTCGCGACCACAATATTAAATTTATGTTTTTCATTTCTGTATAAAATAAAAAAATAGTGTAGACAAGATATTGGTAAAAGCGCTTCAATTCACTCGTTTGGTTGTTAAGGCAATCGTTACGCTCGTATCCTATCTAGTCATACTCGTTATTAAAAATAAAGTTTTCATTGAATTTTGTGTTGGTTTACAAAAAGGAGAGTTTGAAGAACGTTATTGTCATTTTGCATTAAAATTACTTATATATTATATAAACAAAATATTTAATACAAAATAAGGTATATCGCTTTCATAAATTTAAGTTTGCGTGTTTTAAGGAAATTAATTTTTAGCTTTTCTAAAACTTGTAGGTGTAAATTCCGTGAACAGAAAGTCAGAGATTTTATACAAAACATATCGTAGGATAAACTTTATTTTGTACTATTCACAAATAAAAAAAATTTCAATAGATTTACATAATAGTGAAAAGTTTTAGATATACCAACGCCACACATGTTATCGACATAAAGATGAGTTGAATTCTATATCCTTTATATTATTAGCACAAGTAGTTTGTGATATTGAAAATGTCAGTATAACATCCACTTTGTTATTAACATCCTTTAACTTGAGCAACAAGTGAAAATAAATTTAAATGAAATGTAATTTTCCTGTTACAGATATATACACAAAAGAATTCAAATATTCATATGGAAAAGTACACAGAACACAACACTAGTACATTATGTTTTACTATGTAATTATGGTTAACATTTTTAGTGAATTAAAAAGTCCTACTCCAAACAGTGTCAAAAAATTTTCATATGTGAATGTTAGTATAGAATGGGACGCGCAATCTAAAATGGTTAAAAGTTCGGGCAATATTCAGAAGAGAATAGCTATTTTTGATTCCAGATTGCGAAATAATACTTTTGCATTTGAGGATGGAAGTTTTTTTGCGAGCGATAGCGAGTGAAAAACCATTCTAAAACGCAAAAGTATTTCGCAGTCGTGTATTAAACAATATTTTTTGGAAAACTGCAGCTTCCATTAGTGAAACCTCACAAAAAAATTAACGGAGATCAAAGATCTTAATGTTAAATCTAATATGTTGTAACCAACTAATTATGATAGCAACAACATGGTAACCGTCAAACAAACAGAAAAATTCATTATTCTGTAACGTTTTATGTGCGATTTTGTATAAAATACTGTTTGGCGAAAAATAAAGAAAAATGAGTTTTGAAAGTGATGGAAATTATCTGCCTGCAAATGTACTAGAAGATACTCGAAATTCACTTACCAGTATTATTACAGACAAGTCCTTTAGATAGTATGAATTGGATTACAAAGATTTCATGAATTGGTGTAGTTAAAATTTGGAGGTGTCTGTAAGTGTGATGTTGGCCTATTCGGAACATGAATCCAAGGAATCGTGGCCACAAATACTATGGGCTGTTTATTCTATATTAAAGACAGCAAAACGTAAATTTTCAAAAGTATAGGCTATCGTCCAAAAAACTCAAAAGGCTTGAAAATAACAGAAATTGAAAAATTTATAGAAGCGGCCCGGACCAAAGCTTTTTATTACTGAAGGTAAATACTACATTAATTTTTACCAACCTACATATACATATGTAGGTAAAGAAGGTTATGAAATCGGCTTTTGTTCACTATCGCTAAATAGACTTATTAGCCCATTTTACAACTTTTGGCCAAGTTTAGACAAAATCGGTCATGATGTCTGGACGGTGTGTGTGTGTGTGTGTGTGTGTGTGTGTGTGTGTGTGTGTGGTGTGTGTGTGTGTGTGCGTGTGCGTGTGCGTGTGCGTGTGCGTGTGCGTGTGCGTGTGCGTGTGCGTGTGCGTGTGCGTGTGCGTGTGCGTGTGCGTGTGCGTGTGCGTGTGCGTGTGCGTGTACGTGAGCATGGGCGTGAGCGTGTGCGTGTGCGAGTGCGTGTGCGTGTTGCTGTACGTGTGCGTGTGCGTGTGCGTGTGCGTGCATTTGCGTGTGGTGTCGTGTGCGTGTGCGTGTGCGTGTGCGTGGTGCGTGTGCGTGTGCGTGTGCGTGTGTGTCGTGTCGTGTGTGTGCGTGTGCGTGTGCGTGTGTGCGTGTGCGTGTGCGTGTGCGTGTGCGTGTGCGTGTGCGTGTGCGTGTGCGTGTGCGTGTGCTGTGTGCGTGTGCGTGTGCGTGTGCGTGTGCGTGTGCGTGTGCGTGTGCGTGTGCGTGTGCGTGTGCGTGTGCGTGTGCGTGTGCGTGTGCGTGTGCGTGTGCGTGTGCGTGTGCGTGTGCGTGTGGTGTGCGTGTGCGTGTGCGTGTGCGTGTGCGTGGTGTGCGTGTGCGTGTGCGTGTGGTGTGCGTGTGCGTGTGGTGTGCGTGTGCGTGTGCGTGTGCGTGTGCGTGTGCGTGTGCGTGTGGTGTCGTGTGGTGTGTGTGATGGTGTGCGTGGTGCGTGTGCGTGTGGTGTGCGTGTGGTGTGGATGTGAATGTGGGAGTGCGTGTGGTGAGTGCGTGTGGTGGTGATGTGTGTCTGTGTGTGTGAGTGTGTGTGGTGGTGTGTGAGTGAATGAGTGAGTGAGTGAGTGAGTGAGTCGAGTGAGTGAGTGAGTGTGTGCGTGTGTCGTGGTGCTGGTGCTGTGTATCTGTGCTGTGTGTCTGTGTTCTGTGTGTCTGTGTGTCTGTGTGTCTGTGTGTCTGTGTGTCCGTGTGTTCGTGTGTCCGTGTGTCCGTGTGTCCATGTGTCCGTGTGTCCGTGTGTCCGTGTGTCTGTGTGCCTGTGTGTCTGTGTGTCTGTGTGTCTGTGTTTCTGTGTGTCTGTGTGTCTGTGTGTCCTGTGTGCCTGTGTGTCCGTGTGTCTCGTGTGTCCGTGTGTCCTGTGTGTCTGTGTCTGTGTGTCCGTGTGTTTCTGTGTGTCTGTGTGTCTGTGTGTCTGTGTGTCTGTGTGTCTCGTGTGTTCTGTGTGTCTGTGTGTCCGTGTGTCCTGTGTCCGTGTGTCTGTGTGTCCGTGTGTCTGTGTGTCTGTGTGTCTGCGTGTGTCTGTGTGTCTGTGTGTGTCTGTGTGTCTGTGTGTCTGTCGTGTCTGTGTGTCTGGTGCTGGTGTCTGTGTGTCTGTGTGTCTGCGTGTCTGCGTGTCTGCATTCCTGCGTGTCTGGGTGTCTGCGTGTCTGCGTGTCTGCGTGTCTGCGTGTCTGCGTGCCTGCGTGTCTGCGTGTCTGCGTATCTGCGTATCTGCGTGTCAACGTGCCTGCGTGTCTGCGTGTCTGCGTATCTGCGTGTCTGCGTGTCCGTGTCTCCCTGTGTCCGTGTGTCTGTGTGTCTGTGTGTCTTTGTGTCTGTGTGTCTGTGTGCCTGTGTGTCTGTGTGTCTGTTTGTCTGTGTGTCTGAGTGTGTGTGTATCCGTGTGTCCGTGTGTGAGTGTGTCTGTGTGTCCGTGTGTCCGTGTGTCTGTGTGTCTGTGTGTCTGTTTGTCTGTGTGTCTGTGTGTCTGTGTGTCTGCGTGTGTGCGTGTCTGCGTGTCTGCGTGTCTGCGTGTCTGTGTGTCTGCGTGTCTGCGTGTCTGAGTGTCTGCGTGTCTGCGTGTCTGCATGCCTGCGTGTCTGGGTGTCTGCGTGTCTGCGTGTCTGCGTGTCTGCGTGTCTGCGTGTCTACGTGTCTGTGTGTCTACGTGTCAACGTGTATGCGTGTCTGCGTATCTGCGTGTCTACGTGTCTGCGTGTCTACGTGTCAACGTGTCTGCGTGTCTGCGTGTCTGCGTATCTGCGTGTCTGCGTGTCCGTGTGTCTGTGTGTCTTTGTGTCTGTGTGTCTGTGTGCCTGTGTGTCTGTGTGTCTGTGTGTCTGTGTGTCTGAGTGTCTGTGTGTCTGTGTGTCTGTGTGTCAGTGTGTCTGTGTGTCCGTGTGTCCGTGTGTCTGTGTGTCTTTGTGTCTGTGTGTCTGTGTGTCTGTGTGTCTGTGTGTCTGTGTGTCTGTGTGTCTGTGTGCCTGTGTGTCTGGTGTCTGTGTCGTGTCTGTGTCTGCTGTGTCTGTGTCGTGTGTCGTGTGTCGTGTGTCTGTGTGTCTGTGTGTCGTGTGTCTGTTGTGTCTGTGTGCTGTGTGTCTGTGTGTCTGCGTGTCTGGTGTCTGCGTTCTGCGTGTCTACGTGTCTGCGTGTCTGTGTCAGTGTCTGCGTGTCTGGTGTCTGGTTCTGGTGTCTGCGTGTCCGTGTTCGTGTCGTGTCTCTGTGTGTCTGTGTGTCTGTGTGCTGTGTGTCTGTGTGTCTGTGTGTCTGTGTGTCTGTGTGTCTGTGTGTCTGTGTGTCTGTGTCGTGTGTCTGTGTGTCGTGTGTCGTGTGTCTGTGTGTCTGTGTGTCTGTGTCTGTCTGTGTGTCTGTGTGTCTGTGTGTCTGTGTGTCTGTGTGTCTGTGTGTCTGTGTGTCTGTGTGTCGTGTGTCGTGTGTCTGGTGTCTGCGTGTCTGTTCTGGTGTCGTGTGTCGGTGTCCGTGTGTCGTGTGTCTTCGTTGTCGTGTCTGTGTGTCTGTGTCTCTGTGTGTGTGTCTGTGTGTCTGTGTGTCCTGTGTGTCTGTGTGTCGTGTGTCTGTGTCTGTGTGTCTGTGTGTCTGTGTGTCTGTGTCGTGTGTCTGTGTGTCTGTGTGCTGTGTGTCTGTGTGTCTGTGTGTCTGTGTGTCTGTGTGTCTGTGTGCTGTGTGTCTAGTGTTGTCTGTGTGTCTTGTGTGTGTCTGTGTGTCTGTGTGTCTGTTGTGTCTGTGTGTCTGTGTGTCTTGTCTGTGTGTCTGTGTGTCTGTGTGTCTGTGTATCTGTGTGTCTGTGTGTCTGTTTGTCTGTGTGTCTGTTTGTCTGTGTGTCTGGTGTCTGCTGTCTGGTATTGGTGTCTACGTGTTGCGTGTCTACGTGTCAACGTGTCTGCGTGTGCGTGTTGCGTATCTGCGTGTTGCTGTCTTCGTGTCT
Source organism: Vesta saturnalis (assembly GCA_036346205.1). Lineage (NCBI taxonomy): Eukaryota > Metazoa > Arthropoda > Insecta > Coleoptera > Lampyridae > Vesta > Vesta saturnalis. The sequence goes on from JARFJB010002538.1 coordinate 1,385,248, forward strand.
CCGTGCCGTGATTCGTGTGTCTGTGTTCGTGTGTGTTGTCGTGTCGTGCTGGTTGTGGTCGTGTGCTGTGTGTTGGTGTCTGTAGTGTCTGTGTGCATGTGTGTCTGTGTGTCTGTGGTCTGTGTGTCTGTGTGTCGTGTGTCTGTGTGTCGTGTGTCTGTGTGTCGTGTGTCTGTGTGTCTGTGTGTCTGTGTGTCTGTGTGTCGTAGTGTCGTGTGTCTGTGTCCTGTGTGTCTGTGTGTCGTGTTCGTGTGTCTGTGTGTCCGTGTTTGTCGTGTGTCTGTGTGTCTGTGTGTCTGCGTTCTGCTGTCTGTGTATCTGTGTGTCTACGTGCTGGTGTCTAGTGTCACTGTGTCTGCGTGTCTGTGCGTATCTGTGTGTCTGGTGTCCGTGTTCCTGTGTCCGTGTGTCTGTGTCTGTGTGTCTGTGTGTCTGTGTGTCTGTGTGTCTCGTGTGTCTGTGTGTCTGTGTGTCGTGATGTCTGTGTGTCTGTGTCGTCGTGTGTCTGTGTGTCTGTGTGTCTGTGTGTCTGCTGTGTCTTGTGTGTCTGTAGTGTCTGTGTGTCTGTGTGTCTGTGTGTCTGTGTGTCTGTGTGTCTGTGTGTCTGTGTGTCTGTGTGTCTGTGTGTCTGTGAGTCTGTCTGCCTGTGTGTGAGGGTGTGTGTGTGCGTGTGTGCGCGTGTGCGTGCGTGCGACCGTGCGTGCGGAAGGGCGTGTGTGCGCGTGTGTGCGTGTGTGCATGCGCTTGCGTGCGGGCGTGCGTGAATGTGTGTGTGTGTGTGTGTTTGTGTGTGTGTGTGTGTATACGTGCGTGAGTATGTGTGGGTGTGTGCGTGTGTGTGTGCGTGCGTGTGAGTGTGCGTGCGTGCATGTGTGTTTGTTGAGTGTGTGTGAGTATGAGTGTGTGTGTGTGTGTGTGTGTGTGTGAGTGTGTGTTTGTGTGTGTGTGTGTGTGTGTGTGTGTGTGAGTGTGTGTGAGTGTGTGTGTATATGTTTGTGTATGTGTGTGTATGTGTATGTATGTGTCTGTATGTGCACGTGTGTTTGTGTGTGAGCATGTGTGTGTGCGTGTGCGTATCTCATTTTTCTTAATATTTTGAGTTAACATCTAGATGTCTATTAACCTCTATCTGACATGAAGCTATTTGGCAGATTATAATTGTTGTTTTTATGATGTTGCTTGTTTATGCCTATTTTGCCTTTATTTGAAGCTATCGTGGGAGAAGCTTTCCTGTTCACCTTTGTGATGTGTTTCGATAGTCAGAAGTGACATTTTCGGGTCCATCGAGGAGGATTAGTGTTTAATTTTCGTGCTTTTTCCTCATATTTGGTTTAAATCGCACTTTTGCAGATTCTTATAAGTTCAGTATAATTATTGGTGCATCACGAGGTAAATGATATGGAAGATTGCCGGAGTTCTTCGTGTCGTCTAGCAACTTCCTTCCTTGTCCCGAAAATTGACATTTTTTGTACTAATGCAAAGAATAACTATTTCATACCTACCGCAATAACATTTAGTATTATATTGATATAGGAAACAAAGCCGAGTTACGTCTGTACGTCCCCGAAATTACCCCACAACACTTTAAAACATAGAAGTGCGGTTTCTTGTATTACATGTTTTTTTACGACCAACACAATTCACACCAAAATTTCTTCATAAATTTAGTTCTTAGAGGATGCTTCGTAGTAATAAGTGTGACTACCTTTGTTCCTTAATTGTACTGCCCTCAGTTAGGTTAACACAATTATGTTACTATAAAATGATACTTGTGCTAGAATTAAACTTTCACACTTTTTTTATTCACATAAATGTGTTGTGTGCAAAGGTACATGTCAGACTGTTTCGGTCATTCACATTAATCGTATAAACGTTGTAATTAGTAACAGAGCTCTGCTTAGTTTCCTGTTTGGGTATTTTGTAAAAACCCATTATACATAACATACCACTCATTTTTGTATGGGCAATTTCATACTAGCGTTGTAAGATTGTTTAATTGGATAATTTGTACATTTTTTATAAGATGCTTGCTTTACTTTCTTATTAGCTTTGTCCAAGTGTAAAGTAAAAGTGACGAGTGATAATTAAGAAAAAAACTAATTTACCTTGAATGAAGTGACGATTTTCTTATATACTAAAATTGCAACAAATAAATTTTTTTTTATGAAAGTTTCAAATCTTGCTCATTGCACTTTTATATCTGAAAGCACCCTTAAGGCTTAGGCTGTACTTCATTAAGACTTTCTTATCACTTACTTCAGGAATACTCTATTGCGGAGTTATGTGTATTGTATATTGCTAGATCATATAAACGTAGTTCACCAGATGGAGATTGTGTCTACAGCACAAGTTTTTAGCTTAGTACTAATTATAATATTTTGAACTAAGGCGCAAGTTCTCGAAAATGTGTAAGAAACATGAAAAATAGTTTACAGGATAGACTACTTTTACTTTATTTCAAATTTGAAAGGACTTACCTGTATAACGAGTAGGATGAAGTCTAACATGACCTTTTTAATACCAACATACATAATACGAAAATCAATAGCGGTTTTCAGTATAGATGAAAGCGTACCTGGTGCGAAAACGTATATGGTGATGAGATTATTGTAAAGGGTGTCCCAGTAGGTATAGGCGCCAAAAAACAGGGTAAGTGAGGTAAAATGTGACAACTGTTTGGCACAAGGATAGCTGATCTCTCAGAAGCGTAGAAAGGTTTATTGGTTGCACTACAGTTCCCATGTCACGTAACGAAACGGAATTGGAATAATGACAGTAAAAATCCGAAATGTGGCTGGTAACTCGCCGGAATGGTCGTGAGTCGGAATAAAATCCTTTGCGACGCTAATACGATATGTTGTCGAATTCGTTCTAATCGGGTAACAACTTGAACGCACCACTCTATTTTGGGTACGAGGTGCGTTAACACAAAGCGCCTATAGTAATATAACAGGGAAAGCTTCGTGGGCTCAATTTGTATCAACCTCCTATATCACTTGTCTCATACCCCTGGTTTACACCTGAAACTTTATTCCCCCACAAATAATACAAAAAGCACTCTACTATAAGAGGAAGTGCTTCTATTCAAAATCTTTAATTACTTGTTACTCTGTAAGCCGTTAAGTTTCACCCATTTGGTAAACCAAACTGGAGATCACCCACTTTTTTCCTTCCCTCAAAAATCATTACGTTCGCTTTAAAATAAAATCAACTCCTGTGCTATATTGAAAGAATCGTACCAAAAATTACGTCTTCCATTAAGTTTTACAGACTATACATTTTGACGACCTCAATACCAAAACACTTAATATATCTTCGAAACAAAACAAAATTTTCAACAAGCTAGATAATGCCAATCCAAACAATCTGATCTTAAGTTTGTAAAGTTTTACTTCTGAGACATTTCAATTCTGGGACATTTCATTGTTTACTACCGATCCGGCTAGTCATACTGCAGAAACACTTGCTATTTCATGTGATCTCACATATTATATCCGAATATTAGAATATCGGATAACTCTGACCATACTCCACACCTTCTAGACCTGTTTCTCACATCAAACCAACTTGTTGATAAAACATCAGGACCATTTTCTAATAGAAATAACTTCAGCAATAACGACAGCATTTTTCATTGTAGTTCATCTTACTCTACTTATAATACTAATCCACCCTCTATCTCAAATCAAGATATTAATTCAATGTATCCTTGAATGTAGAAATAATAATCTATTTAAATTTATTGCTAACAAAATTCAGTGTTTTGTGGTGCCGCAAAAAAAATATCAATGATTTTTTGGCTCAGATCTTAGGTTTTTGTACTCTATTATCATGTTAGCAAATACTGTACGTAATTCTATCATGGGTCTACTATCAGTTGTTAAACCAACTGCTCATAAATCCGACCTTTTCTACAGATCTAAGAACTTTACCCCCCATAACTGTTTCTGCTACATAAGGCTCACATTCGACCTCATTTACAATGTAATTCTGACGTCTGGGTTGGTTCTTCAAATACTCTCTCGATATCTTTGACCGTACTCAATGGAGAGCGATTAGGCTTATAAATCACCCGTCCTTAATGACGTACAGTCTCTTGAGAATAAAATAATAATTCCAACTCGTTTATTATATTAACACATTCTTCCATATTGGGCTACCTTTGCTGGCGATAGCCGACTCGCTAATTCACACTATCAATATGGAGTACAAACTGGAATGTGCCGTACCAAACGGCGCAATTTGGAAACCTTGAAATAATTTTCCTGGTTTACTCTCACTTCTGGTGTGAAAATATGTAAGATAGCTATTCTCTTTTGCTAGTCCAGAAACCTGTGCATCCTCCTAAGTGTTCCTGAGTGCTGTAGCATGCTAGGCTAAACAGCCTATTAAGTTTCATAATTATTTTTAAAAAAAAAATGTATAAAACCTGTGTTTTACTAGTGTTTGTTTAGTTCTTTCGATAGTTCAGTTGTTAGAACTATACTCTAGACCAGAAGAGGTTATGTGTTCAAATTCTTCTAGAGGCAATCGTTTTCTTTATAAAAAAATTGAAAAAAGTTATCCTAGTAAATTCTCCTAAAGGTAAACATTTTATGTCATAACACTTGCAAGCAAATATACGACAAATATCCTAAAGCTGCATAGTAAGTATATACCACTGAATGATAAATGAAAATAGCCTGACGTGTTAATCTAAATCAAGCAATAATGCTTGAATTAACGGCCAGATATCTTACAATAATTATAGAAGAGATGTAGACAAATGAAGGCAATTTACTTAGTTCAAGTAGGAAATGGTACTCCTTTTATGTGGATTAGCCATTTGAATGGTAATTAATTTTTTTTTTTCACTTACTGATTATGCAAAATTTGAGACAGAGCTTTCATATCTTGTTATGGCGCACATAACTACATGATCTTATTACATTGGTGTCATTTTGATATTTCAAGGCCGTAAACAAATAGTAACTTAATGGGATACGCATATACGTGTTTCATTTAAGGAAAGTGACCTTTATCAAATTTAATTGAAGGCAATTTTGATATTTTAGTAAATTACGTTTTTGTCAAGATTAGAACATTGAATATAAGCCTTTCAAATATTTAATATGATTTCCCCTTGTTTGTTCAAGCTTCTTCCAACACCTTGAAACTTCAATTTGCTTCTCTTTTGAGACTTTGTTATTAAAAAATCAAAAAAAATATGATGTGTCTAACTTTCTTATGCATGTATTATCAAATAGGGAAATTCATTTGCGATACGAATATTTTTAAAATATTCATATTTGCGCTTATATTAAACGTATAAAATAGATATAGTCAATTAATCAAATACACATATGCACATTTTTTTGTTTTAATAGTATATTACATAATAAACGTAGTAAGTAGCCTATTATGCACGAGTGCATTATTACGATCACGAGCGAGTGAAGCGAGTGCGTAATAGGCATTACGCATTACAGGGTTCGATATCGAACTTTTATTAATTTTAATGAAAGTCATACATTACTATTTATAGAAATTAAAACTATACCATATCCCTACCAACATCAATATAGCCAAGATCTAGACAACACTAAAATTTGCATCGGCACAAGTCTTATAAACTTGCCGGAAACACTAAATATTTTGTTTGACTCTTTTAGAAACTAGAATAGTATAAAACTATGCATGTATCACGGGCATAACAGTTGATTATGGCTCTCGGGCCATAATCTCCTAATTATGCCCTTAATACATAAATAGCTATTATTTATTATTAGTTACTACATTTTATTATTTGATCAGGTATTATTAATGTTGTGTAGGTAAATGTTTAGTTTTCGAAACCGTTGTCAAAGAAAGAATTTTCCAATAAACTTTATTTTTTCTTCAGCGGTGTAATAATCCATTTTCTTCAATAAGTTTTCGGTTTTTATAGCGAGTAAAACCTTCACTTATGAAATTACTTGATCATAATGCATTTGCCACAAAAGTCAAAGTTATTATTTCAATACGCGTTGAAATCGAAAAGTTTTTACAAATTTTGGCAAAAGCGACAAATCCTACAAAAAATTTTATATTTTCATTAGATCTAGGTCTAAAATAGTTAGTACAGCCAGTGTTCATGAATGTTTCATTTTGCATGGGAATTCTTATGTATACATTATAAGTTTCCACACTGTATCTACTAAATACCTCTAAACCACATTAGAAAAGTGTTATCCATTTTACAAAATGTTGATATCTTCGCCATGCAAATGTAATATTTTTTTGATATTGAACTTTATACCAAACAAAACATTGAGGTTAACTTAGTGAAACAAAACTTCTTTACTGTTACCAAACTAAGAATTTTGATTTTTTCTTAAACTGTTATGTAATATATATATATATATATATATATATATATATATATATATATATATGTGTGTGTGTGTGTATATATATATGTGTGTGTGTGTGTGTGTGTGTGTGTATTACGCAACAGTTATAATTTTTATTACGTAACAGTATTACGTAATGGAACGTTTACACGTATAGTAGAGAGTTTTAGTATTCGTGTGTTACATATAGAGGAGTACAAAAAAAAGTATTTCATATTTCATAAATTTATTTTGACATCTCAATTAATTGTTAAAGCTATTACGAAATACTGAGCACGATAACTGTAATTGTTATTGAAACGTTTAAATTTATACAAAAGGTAAATAAAAAATACACGGTTTAATAGCCAAAGGATAAATATTCTAATACAATTACTTTTATTACCTGCTCCTCATAAAAATGTTAGGAATGATACGTAACCTATGCACAGGTGCCTTATATCTGGTTTTGATGGTAACTAAAAGCATATAATGCCAGAAGGTAGTATAGTTTCCCTTCTAATTAATGTAGGGGTAAAATAAAATAAAGCTACAGAGAAAATTGTCAAATGAGAGAGTGCAACGTCAGAAACCTTACTTTAGCAGCCGTAGGTAGCCCTCAAATGGATTATAGTCAAATAGATTATAGTTAGTTCCAGATCCAATTTGGTGTCAAGTGAAATCATACAGTGTTAGGAGTTGTAATTCGGTAAAAGCCCATAGTTTTGAGTTTTTAACAACGATTTAATAATCAAACCAGTGCATGTTATTGTTTAATACGAGCAAAAAAGTACCATTATAACCATTGGAATACTGTCAATTTTCTTAACTTATAGGTTTGAACGAAATTTTAGTCTTTCATACTACATTACTTTACTGATATACGATTATTCTTAACTATAAGTATAAATATTAGGGATTTGTCATGTGTAAAACAAATAATTGTACAATAATTCTTTGCAGGAGTATTTGTATGTTTCAAATTTCCAAACCCGTAATTCCGTATATTACTTACAAAAACCTAACTTAATTGTGTCATCTAAAAGATCCACATGAAAATGTACTTCTTCAATATAATTTGTTAATTAGAGATAACAGAATTGTTCATCAAATGGGTAAAAAAATGTTAGCATTAATTAAATAAGGAATAGGAATTTTCAAAACACGTAATTAGGGGAAACTATGCAACTGATCGATCGACTTGATGCAGTTGATATACGAGGGTCACGCTATATATCTAGAGATATAAGAAAACTAAAAGTCTTTTTACTAAAATAATTTTATTTATGTTCAAAATAATCATCTCCGGCATCAATGCATTATTGTAACCGAATCTTCCACAACATACAATTTTGAAGCAGCCACCTTTTGGAATAAACTTAATGAATTACTTCTTCTGTCTCATACGTACCATAAACGCTCATCAATTGTGTTTAATACTGAATAAAAAATATAAAAACAGTAATCCATCCAAACTGGTAAATCAATATATAAAGAACAATAACTCGAATTAATGTTCAAAGAAGAAGCGTTGCGGTTTGTTGTACCACGCATTTTGTACTTACAACTATAAACAAAAAAGTGACTATTAAAGAACTAACTATATATGCAGCAATTAATAACAAAATGTTAAAATTGTTGGAAAGGAAATTGGGTTTATGTTCATACCCAACCAAGATCAAAAGAAGATATTGCGAGAAGAAAGGGAGCAAGGCGCCTGGATTCCGCACACCGGCCTGACCACACTGTAGTTACATCATCGGCCTTCAACGAAGTGACAAATAAGCACAATTTCTAATTGTGTAAATAAAGAAACGTTCATGAGTTATATTTTCTCCGAATTTGAATTTGAATATCAATATTGAACGGAGAACTATCCATTCCAGTTTGATAAAGAATTATTGTTGCATGTTAGTATTAAGAATATTACTTATAATTATAGGTTTGATTGTTGCGTGTTGTTGTAAACAAAACAATTCTGCAGTTGTGAATTTTAGTAATTAAATAAGTATAACATTTGATTTATTTTGATTATTCAAGATTATTAATATTAAAAGCTTATACAAATATTTAATATATAAATGCAGGAGGAAGTAAACTCAATAGAAATTGAAATAGTTAAGCAAGTCAAAGTGAATATAAATTAGGGGATTGATAACAGTAATCATTTATTTAGCTTTGAACTAGCTGGTGCACCCAAATAAGAAGAGAATTTACAAACGTAATTATTAAAGTTCATTTACTGAAACTGAAACTATTTTAGCAAGCGAAATAAAATTAACCATTGAATGATATCTTTATAAATTGGGCCAATTCAAATTAAATTAAAAGGTAACCATTTAAAACTCTCAAGTAAACAATATAAAATTTTATTCACTGATTCTGAAATTATAAAAAAATGTAAAAGAACCCAAATATTATTCTTTGCAGCGGGATGTAAACAAATAAAAGTAATAACCACAGGTATTACGGCCGTTGCAAACTGAAGACCAGGGCTGATATCCGTATTCTTTAAATTCGCTATACCAGCGAATCACACTTGCGCGTGAAGGACTTTCATCACCAAATGCGAGTTGCAATCGTTCAAGACTTATGAAAGCAGCGACTCAACTGACAGTCGGAGCTTACTACTTAAGGATGGTGGTATTTAGAAATGCAGTGTTGCCAGCTCTAGCTTATATAGATTCATGGCATCTCAAAATATATTGCGTGCCCTTGTATGTAAATATTCTCAATCATTAATGCATACACGGTTAAGGTGTATGCTTCATTTATTACAAATAAAGATTCCTCTTCGTTAATGACAAATAAGAAATGTAAAATTGAAAAGCTTTTAATTAGAGACGTTCTTAAATGTATTCATTAAATTGCATTTTAATTACTTATAAGAAATAAGATAGACGGTAACAATGTATAGCTATATATCTATATTGATTTTATTCTCATGTTGCTTATGATTATATCTAATTTTGATAAATCTAAACAAGAAATTTTATGCAAATCAATTTTATTGGCGGTATCATGATAGCAAACATATTTCTTATGTTATTTGATATTTTGTAAGCGTACATCTACTCCCATCTTTTAAGATTATGTATTATCCCTTTTACTGGCATTCTCTCACGCTTCTTGTTTTATGTCTATTATTCTGTGCTTTGGATTCTTGTTCAATTGCCTTAAAGTATCATTCCATTCACTTCGATTAAGTTATTTACGATTTATTTGAAAAAATAACAGTTATTGTATATCATATTTTGGCTTATAGTGTTTTAATTTACATTTTTCGATTAATAAGTAGAATTTGTGCTCTGCGTATCTGCCTTTATGCTCTTCCTACAGAAATCTTTAGAATTCAATAACAGTCCCCTTTTGCACAGCAGATTAAATATCATAAAAATAATGTTATATTTCTTATCAACCCTATAAATCACGTTTATCGTTTTCGTTTAAACTGTTTTTTTGTTTTATTAGTAGATGTTAGACATGTTTAGTTACTACCAACGAGTGACAAATAAATATGATGAATGTTTAGCATTTAAGAGAAAAAAGTTTTCAGAACTGAAAGTCTGGGGAAGTTATACCATAATCAAGTAAACATATGGTAGCTTCTTTATGAAGAGAGAGTCAGTCATAGTTTTAATAGATTACCTACTTTAACTAAAAGCATCAAAAGGATAAGCAGCTTATCATCTTGTTGTTCCTTTTGGTCCAACCTTCCGTATTAGCTATATCGAAAAAGCGGCACATGTTCTTAACAACCACATAAAGAACTTACACTTACATTCACGATAAAAAAAAATTTCTCTTAATTTCTAAAAATATAATCTTATTAGAAAAAAAAACTTGTCTACAGTTAATTTTGGTAGATAAGGAAATTTTGTAATAAAATCTTCATAGGCAACTTAATAATAGTTTTAATTGAATTTGGATTGCTTTATATAATGCGATGCTTGTGACATTCTATTATGCAGAACGCCGTTGATAGTAATTTTGGCAGCTATTGAGCTATTAATCGTAAATTCTTGTTCGTCACAGCTAGCGTTATTAATTAAGTTTAGTACTCTTACCTATTCTAAAAAGCCATGAGCGTGTTTGTCTTTGACAAAGTTTGGGGTTTGTCAAGATCAAATAACAATTAAAGCACTTGAATAGCAAAGTGAGGTATAATAATAACTTTGTTAACTTACAAATGAAATAAGCGGTAAAGTAAATTATTGATAGTTGTTATTTTACAAAACCGTGATAAACAATGTAGAGCATCAACGTTGTATGTGAACTTATTGCTCCCAAAAGACAACACACACACATACAATTTCTTTCCTAATATTTTATACGTTCATTCGTGATTTTAGCTATCTGAAAACAGGCGTCAAATCCCTTAAAGAGTTCCAACCAACAAGATTCAGTACCCTGAAACGCTTTTAAAATAATACCTACCTTGTCTTAAAGAATATAAAACAAAATCTTTATTACTTCACAATAAACTGGCACATGTCTCTTTTCAATGATATATTAAAAATAAATCTATACGAAATATACCTTTAATTTTTGAATTAATGAAATTTACCATTAGATTAACTTTCCAGGCGCTGATTGTATATAATAAAAACAGTGGTTACATAAATTACGGATTTAGTTTATTGACTTATTTAAACTCCAAGAAAAATTCCTGGCAAGTTTTCAAAGTACATTTGGTATTGTTCGGAATCTATTTATTTTAACTATTTTCGAACTATCTTATCATTTCAACGAGAAATTTAAAGAAAAAGCGATAGCTTTGGGTTGAATGTTAGTGATTTTTCTATTTATACGTAAGAGCTGTATTCTAACAACAAATTGAAACAAAATGTTTGAAATACTAAAATGATAAAACAATGTAATTGTAAATTGCTTTTAATTAAAATTGTTTTAACATATGTGTACTTATAGTCCAATCAATTTATACAAAAATATTGGGATTCGCTGCAAGAGATCCGGTATTTATTATATTATTCTTAGATATGTTATAGGGACTGGTACCACTAGTAAAAACCCAAGTTTGCAGGATCCGAGACCCTGTGGAAGCAGAGTTATAGCAAAAAAACATTGAAATTTTCCCATTTTTTTCAGTTTTTTTATCTATATCTCCTTTCCTGTGCATCTGAGAGAAAAAATGATTATTCCCAATTTTGTAGAGGAGAAAATTTACTAACATTTCATGTATATAGCTTTTTCTCTACGGGCTATAGTTTTCTACAGAGCATCGAAAATATGACAATTTGGAATAAATACACGTTTTACAAGAAAATTTATGCGTTTATTGGATATTCATAAATAAATATTATTAACAAAACATAGTAATCTTTAAACACAATACGCTTAAAAGTAAAAACAACATTTAAACGTAAATTGAGTTATTGGTGTTGGTGTAGACTATAAAAGCTATGAAGTGGGGAGGGTTCCCCATACAATTTTTTTAAAGTAAAACGTCTGTTGTAGAATCTGGCCAATGTTTTATATGCCGTAATAGTTTGTATGACGGTAACGTGATAGTAATTTTCTTTCCTAAACGGTATATAGGTATAAAGTTTATGTTGTTATTAGTTACTGGCTCAATTATAATATTTGGGTAATATTAATAGTCACTTTGACCAAATTTGTAACTTTTATTTATCTCCTCATTCTCTCTCACGCTTTCACCTATACATACACGCGCCGTACGAGCGCATCTTTTAACAAATATAATTTTGGTTAGCATAGTTCTAAATGAGGTGCAATTTACAGAAGAAGAACGAGCTGACATTGAAAGTATGCTTCGCGAACGTGAGAAAAATTGGAAGTACCAAGTATTTTCTACAAAGTTTAGTACTGCACTGAACAAGCTGGAAAGTAATGGACCCACTTCGAAGCTATCGGTTCTATATATTCAAATGACAGTGCTTATAAAACATTTCATTCAGGCAGAGCGCGCGGGAAACCGGAAGTTGCACATCCGCACAATCAGTAAAATGCTGCCCTTCTTTCACACAGCAGATTATTATCTTTATGCAAAGAGCATACATCTCTACGTACAGGATATGTTAAGCCTTGAAGAACGAATGGCTCCAGCTGAATTCCACAAGTTTACTACAAATGGATGTTTCACTATTCGCCGATCCGATAAGTCCTGGTGTACAATTTGGTCAGACATGACTATTGCGTAAGTTCCAATGAAATCCATGAAATGTTATGGTGGCCTGACTTATGGACGTGGGATTACAAACAGTGTGCTTTCACGATGGACTATGAGCATGACATAATGCAGAATATTTGCGACGGTACTGAATCTTTTTGTGATCTCAACTCATCAACAACTGAGCAACATGTAGATATGAGATCTTCTCGAATTGTTAGAGACTATGCAAACGTGCAAAAATTGAGAAATTGGTTTACAAATCATCATCCATTTCCAAATACTGTTAAAATAATTTCTATCAGCAGTGGAGTTGGAGGTTAAAATATAAACTGTCATATGGCTCAACAAATTGGAATTGAAGGGATTTCAAGAATCGTTGGTAACAACTTTGGGAAATTAAGTTTTAAAAGGAAGGACAAAGTGACCAGTCTTGCGGCCGTTACGAACACTGTAAAAGTAGGCAACAAGAAAGTAGAGGTCGATCCGTTGTTACTTTTCCAGAGAGTCTGTGTCATTAAACAATCTGATAAGTAGTTAGAAGAGTACTTTAAATATGAACTTGCGCCCTTTCCGTTGTCATTGTTCACGGATGAAGGCATGCGAAAGGGAACGAAATCCTTCATACACACAGCTTTTAATAGAGCCCCCAACAATGTGACATTTGCGCAAATACATTTGCCGTAGTAGATGGAGGGTAACTGGTTCACAAAGTAGTCTGTCATCGAAATGACTCGGTCGGCAATCATAACGAGGTATGTCAATTACGTACAAAAACATTTTCGTAGTAATATGTCCATTGCTTTTGACGGTTACCCAGTGGATGCAGCCCAAAAAATTATCAAGAGTGCTGAACGCGCGCGTCGATCCACTGTACAATTTTGTGCAGACATAATCTTATTAGATAGCGCAGCAATCATCCCAGTGCCACAAGAGAAATTTCTTACCAATGAGGGCAACAAACAACTTTTCATTGCAATGCTATATAAAACATTGAGGTAAAGTAGGCAGCGGAAGATCCAGATGTTGACACTGCTAACACAGTAATTTCTAAGGCCTCAGCCTACAATCAAGTCATCATCTTTGGGGAAGGTATCGATCTGCTAGTGCTTCTCACTGGCTTGACCACACGTGTGAACAATGTGTATCTATATATGCGTGGAAGAGACGAGTCTGCTGGTGTTGTATACCCTAGTTCCTCCTTTGATTATGATTCATTAAAAATTCACCAGGGATTGTTCTTTTCCCGCATGCTGTTACTGGATGTGACACCACGTCAGCGATGTTTGAGCAAGGTAAAATAAAGGGCTTTACCACACTACAGAATAATATTCAGCTTAAATAGTTAGTTTCAGTATTTACAAAACAAAACTCATTTCCTGACGACATTGTCATTGCAGGAAAGAAGTATATCGTGGGTTTGTTTGGAGGTGATGTGGGAACACCAAATTTGGATAACCTCCGTTATCAACAGTTTAGAAAGGGTACTGCGACCAGCAAAATAAATCTTGCACGACTGCTCCGAAACCAAGATGCTGCCAGATTCCACTCCTATCGTACATATCACACAGTTCAAAAGTAGTTAGATTTTGAAATAAACTCTTTAGACTGGGGTTGGATACGCAATGATCAATAGGTAGCTCCAATTCATGCAAGTAAAGACCCTGCACCTCAATACTTGCTAAAATTGATTTAATGTCGCTGCAAAATACAGTGCCGAGGACCTTGCAGTTGTAAAAAGGCGGGCCTAAACTGCTCAAGCCTTCGTACTTTCTGACTTGTACAATCATGTCAGAACGCTTATACTGATGATTTTGAAGGCAGTGGCGAAGATGAGGATATGGATGTCATCATAGACAACAGAATTTTACAATGCCAGGGCCTTCAAAAAAATCTAAATTGTAAATATAAAAAGATTACTATGTTTTGTTAATAATATTTATTTATGAATATCCAGTGAACGCATACATTTTCTTTGTAATGGTGTATTTCTTGTATTTCTTCCAAATTATCGTATTTTCGATGCTCTGTAATTAGAAAACTATAGCGTGTAGAGAAAAGAAATATAAACCAGATGTTAGTAAATTTTCTCCTCTACAAAATTGGTAACAATCATTTTCTCTCTCAGATGCACAGGAAAGGAGATATAGATAAAAAACTGAAAAAAGTGGGAAAATTTCAATGTTTTTTAGCTATAACTCTGCTTCCACAGGGTCTCGGACTTTTCAAACTTGGGTTTTTATCCAAGAATAATAAATACCGGATCTTTTGCTATATATTATGATAAATTGACTGGACTATTACGTAAATAAAACTTTACGTGGTTTCTTGTATAAGACAACAGTGAAAATTGTGTATTTTCTTTGTAATATTTGTATAATTAGAACTATCAAATTTACCATTATGTTCTATTGTAAAGGCAGTTATACGCATGAATGCCTTGTCAGTATTAGATGAATGCTAATTTCAGTTGCAGAATCAATAAACCACGAATTTAAGTACATGTATATAAATCATCTGGAGTCTCAGGTAAGTGTTTGATCATTTCATGTTTTTTAATTTTTTTTAATCATAAGGTTATAGCTGTCATGTTTCTGTTATATTTTAGTATCTTTAAACGCACCCAAAATCATTATATCTCTGGATTGATGCTAAAGTGTTGCATTTAATTTAAAACAAAAATATTATTATTGAGTTTACCCACTGCTTACCGCAATGTATATATATATATATATATATATATATATATATATATATATATATACAAGCTAGTTTTAAACCGTCGCACTGATTTACCTACTATAAAGGAAGCAAAAGCAGTTGATTGTTGTATTATTTCATCTAGAATCCTCTAGGGTGGATTTCTATTCTACGTGTTCTAACCTTTTCTAAACGATGATGTTATTTATGTAAGCTGTTAAAGTTGTTTGGGTATCCCAATGCACTTCTTCCTTCATTCATGTAATAAAGCAGAAATTGGTAAAGATGCTGATGCTGCAAGTATTTTTTTTAATAGGTGCCCTGAAAAGCGAGAAGCATTTCACATGTTCTTAAAATTAAAAATAATTGTGCAAGTTGTGGAGCTTTTATGAAACCAAGTATATAAAAAATAAAATATGGATGACGTGTTAGAAGAAATTACACTTTTCAGTTCAAGTGGAACGTGTAAAGGGTGTATCAAGAAGTGCTAACAGGTGAAACTGAAATGTATAGATTAAAACTATATACGTCGAGAAAAGCACATCACCTACGACTGAGGGATTTTCATAAAAGATCAAGTTTTTGCTGGTGGTTTAAAAAAAATGTAGGGAAAAATCTCAATTTACAAGAAGAGGTCTTATAACAAATGCGGCACAGGCATCATAATAACTTTAGGGACCGTTACACAAATGTGGGTTAAGTGAGGATCATTGTAATCCTAGCATCAACGAATATGACTTGTCTATTTTTGACAGTTGTTTATACCAATCAAATTTATTAATCCCGGGATAATCTTTACTTAATCGACCTTTGTGGAATCGGCATTTCACATTTAACAAAGCAACACAACTGGAACTTGATGACCACGTCAGTGATCCGCATTTATGAATACGATTTATGGTTGCTTCTTTCAAAACGCCATTAAGCATCAATACATTTATTTTAACTTGGATGTGCTTAATGAACATTTAATTACACAAATAAATAAATAGTTATTTGTATTACAAGTCCAGAAAAAGGGAGTTTGCGAGTACGAGTAGACTTTGAAAATTTAGGAGTACTCGCAAACCATTTCATGGCACAGTGATATACAAGATTTTTTGTGCCGCTGTCAACAATTGTTATTAAAATCAATAAACAAAATTGTTGTACTTTTTAAAAATTCATACCTGTTGAAATTAAGTTAGCAATACTGACAACTGACAGTAACCAATATAACCTAAAACATTCAATTGCGAAATTATTCATTACTCGAATTTTGTAGGTACCTTAGTAATTTGTTGAATTTATAATAAATTATTGATGTAGTTTGTAGTTTATAACGAACTAATACGGACATAATAACGGATGCGTACACGTACGCGGGACCGCGATTAGGCTTTGTGTTATGTCAAATGTCGATTATGTTGAATATTCTGTCACTACAACGAATACCAACTGTAAATTAGTATTATTTTTGCCGGCCTAGGCCGGAAAACGCATAGTTTCCGGACATATTTGCGGTCTGCATATGCCCTATTACAGAACGAAGACGCAAAAAAATATTTGTTAACACTTTTTTCTTTTTATTGCGGATAGCGGACATTTCCGCTCAAACGTTGAAAACATGTATACTCTGCTTTTAAATAATATTTTTAATAAATCCTGAAAGTTTTTATGTTCGTACTTCAGTCACCAATTATTAAAGTAATAAAGCTATTGCTTAAAAGCCTAATCCATGCACCAGATGGGAATTTGCATCTAACGTTTTTAACCTCTTATAAATACTGTTGACACAATTGTAACTGGGAGGTTTTAACTCCATTGCAGACAGCATATCCGAGCAGCTAGCGAGAAAATAAGCACATCTGAATTCATGGTCATAATACTTGCTACATACAAAAAAATAGCACAAACGTTAATGAACAACTTTTTAATATTATAGAGCCATTGTTTTTCTAAAAATAATCACTATACTTCAAAAGGGCACAAGGGACAGGAAAGATAATTTTAATTAAAACACAAAAAAGAAGAGGTATAAATTAATTAAGAAGTAATTTACCGAGCAAATAATATGTTTATTCGAACACAAAAAATTTGAATTTGAATTTTTGACAATCCCCACAATAGTAAGTGTGACAGATTGCAAAATAAAATTTCAATTTAAAGAAAACAGAATCATTAATACAATAACTAAAATAATTTATTGAAGTCAGGTTTTATTTAGTCTTGTTACCAGGATAGTTAATTAAAAAGAAATCAAAGCGGCATTAAACGAAATGAAGCTAAATTACTGAACTAGCATTCCGTAGTAGGAATTAAAAGCAGCTAGTATTTGCGTAGATGGTTAAATAATCGAACATGCGTCGAAACCTTCAGCAAGTGTAAATACTGTGCGAACTTAAATAAATCGGGGCATAAAGCTATGTGCGAAACTCCCTGTATATTAAGTAAAACAAAAGAATTAAATAACTTTGGCACAAGAGTGGTGCACACCATCATTTACAATAAAAGGGGTATCGTCAATGACCCAGTGTAGGTGTAAAATTTAGTTTTCAGTTTTCAAAAAAGACGCAAGACAAGAATACAGGAATCCACCCTCAAAGTTCTTCAGGTATTTTAATTGAGTTGCAAAAAATCAAAATTTATCTTACTTTACTCACAAAAAAAGCTCTCCTTTCTATGGGACTCCCGACGTCTAAACCATTATACAGCGGTGTGTAAAGCTGTATCCCGGTGGGAATCCATTCTTCGCAACAACACAATTTTTTGCCCTAAAACTTGATTTTTCCCTTACAGCTATAGTGAAAAATGGTAAGCGGGTTGCCTCATTTATATCTCGCTCCGAACAAAACTTTTGCCTATTAGTCAACCTATATCCCGCCCTGAGTTAAACTCCTTTACCAAGTCAAACCACCTAAACCTTCCTCTGCCGTTTCTACCTCAACCAATCCTAGCAAAACCTACCGACACCATGTCCAGGGAATACTGGAAACGTCATGCCGTGTAATACCATCGGTATTTCCACTCAATACATTCCGTTCCTAATCTGCACCTTAAGTACAATGGATCTATCAATAGAGATAACTATTACACGAGGTGTCTGTCAAAGGCACCCTCATTGAAACCTACTGCCCACTGATGACATACAGGTACTAACCATCACAGAAACCAAACTCAATAACCAATGTACGTTTTGCTACATACAAAAAATTTAGCTCCCACAATAGTTGGAGAGGTACCACTTTCACCATAAAAAAATACTTTCTTGCCACTCCTTATCTTCTTCCACCGCACATGTAACATGTTGAATATGGTGCTGTAGCGGTGTATCTTCATCTTTCCTTCACCTTTTCTCTGAATACATTCCAATTGGTGTTTTTGAAGTATTTTTTGGATGTGTGTTGGAGGAGGAACAGTGCCAAGGAAATGCTAGCAAAGAGAGTAAAGTGGTATGAAGTAATGGTTTCAACTAAGTGACAGTCTGCGGATATATGTTGAATCAGTGACGTAGTGCATATAGTGTGGTCTACTAAGACACCTCTAGATGATTAAAAAAGGCTGGATGGGTGTTATTTATACGGTACAATGGCAGAAAAGGCGGATTCCGTTTCTAGTGGTCATCAAAATTCCGAATTGGGCATTCCGGGGATAAATATCTCTTAGGGGAATTGTTTTGGGGGTGTCTGTGATGTAATCCATCAGGTGCTTAGAAAGGTCTTAAGCGGGGGAGTCCCCCTAATCCGGTGTTAAAACTACAAACACACTAAACAATAATTGATCCAATCTCCCTTCATATTCAAGTGTAGAGACGAAAAGAAGTACTGTGAGGCACTAATATACTCACTAAACGTAAAGCTAAACCTCAATTCCACCTAACCAAGGTAAGGCCGAATATTTCCATCTACACCTTAAATCCGTATACACTTCTCCTAATGAGCCCTCGTCCAACGCTTTTAAAAGCTATCTAGGGCAAAACCCAAGGATTTTCGGAACTTCCAATTTACTTGAGACGATCTTAGAGAATTTTGACCAGTTTCACTACTATCCAAATCCTCAACTACTTCCAAAAGGTAAAATATTTGTATCTGGACAACACCATATTAACAGACTGAGACACCTACCACTCACAGCTATCCGATGGTTAACGTTCGTTTACGGCAAGTGCCTCACTATTTCCTACTTCCCGACGGACTGACTGTCATGATCCCCAAAAATAGCCCAAGTCGACAAAACCCATCTTCCTCTTGAGCTGTGTAGGGAAATGCTTTGAACAGATCTTTGCTCAAATGCTTTCTTCCCAATAAACTTCTAACCGACAGTCAGTTTTGGATTTCTACCAAACAGACCATTCCAAAACCCTCTACTGAAACTCCTCCCAAGAAACATCGCAAGCAATCAACAACCGTCACTGTAACTTTGCTGTTTTCTTTTGATAAAGTCCGGCATGCGGGAATACATGATAAAATTTAAGTTTTAGATATTTCCCCAGAGTGCACAGAGCTCTTACTGTCGTGTCTAACAGATAGGACCGTACGAAATCGAGTGCCCCAGGGTTCTGCTTTGGTCACAACTTTGTCTTACCCTGCTTTTTTGGAACACTATAGTGAAGAATAATTTTAAAATGCGAACACTTGCTAGCCATACAATATGGTAAATAGGTTTTATTGGCAATGTTACCCATAAAGCACCAGTTTGCTTTACTCACACGTACATTTGTTAATGGTCAATATTCAAGTTATAATTGTGTTTTATACAAAAGTAATTATTGGTTTATCTTTAAGATTATGTTATTCAGAAATGTCCCCGCTAAGTAATTTCCCATTTGAAAAAGAACTAAACCGTTTTAATTATTCTTGTCTAAAATCTATTATCATTCCATTAACATGAGTAAATATGAAAACGTTCATTTACTGTTTACGTGTGATCGTAAATTCTCTTTTTGCAAACGTAAATGTACATGTGCTTTTAAATAAAATCGGTTGTTGTGGTCATTAGTAGAATATTACACAAGTTCATATTTTCACTTCTCTATTTTATTTTTCTAAAATTAGAAATTTGGTTTTGTTTCAGGTATCAATACGTCCAATTCATATTAATTGTAACTGTCTAATACATTTATAATTAATAATTGATATAACTGTTGTTTACTTTTAATATTTTTAATCATAATGTAAGATAAAAAGGAACAATTTAAAATGTTAATTTACTTTCACCACAAACTTCGATTAGTAACTTTATGATCAATTTGTATAAATTGGGTAAACTTAGTTCATTGGCGTATTCTACTTCATCAATTTCAGATAAAGGATATAGTTGTAAGGTTTGTGAAAACTTTTATGAAGTCGTTGACCGTGTGCTTTTTTTCTCTGTTAGAGTGGAAATATTATTAATCTTGAAATATTATCGGACAGACCCGTGAGCGTGTGTATGTTTCCCAAAATCGTTTTAGCTTTCTTCGTTACACTACAATGAATAAAGCAGAATGTGATGTGTCGCTTACTATATTTCACTTGAACGACAATTTCTGTCATTTACTGATTAAATGTCAACCAATCTAGTTATGCACCACAAGACTCAAATAGTCGAACTAGGTAATTATATTATTAATTTAATACGGTTTTCTTAATACTAGCAGTAGAAAATGTACAGAAATATACATATACGGTTTGGACGGTTATTTAAATTATGCATACAACTGTACTGAGATAGTTGTGAAATTTTTATGTGCTTTGGAAAATTTCGTGGGAAATTTGATGGATTGGTTAGCTTAAACAGGAGTTTTATGGTTCAATTGTAGCTATACTTCACACCATCTTTATGAAAGGGCTTAAAGCTTCTTCATTTCTGCTTTATAAATATTTTATACACTCTTTTGTGTGAGTATTGAACATAAAATAGTAAATTGAAGTTGATTACATTGATCTAAAGCATTTATAGTAGGAAAGGCATTTCAGCCACATAATTGTTGACAATAATTTTACTTAATTACGTTGTAATGAATTTTGATATAATGCAAGCCTACTAAAAAATAATACTTCTATTTGTATTCTACAGCAACCCACAGAAATTAGTAAAAGTTTTCTTGTGCGAGAACATAAAGTTCCTTAATAAAATACCAACGTTCGTTTTTAGTTTATTTCGCAAACTGCACTGTTCAATTTTAACTTAAATGAACGCTATACATGCAGAACATGGTTAGTTTTCAATTTCCCAAATGCATTCTACAAAGGGAATTTTTAAGGGTTAGATAAAGAACAATTCTTTTTTAATTTAGTGTCAAATCGATAAATCGATTCTATTGCGAACCAATACAATTCTTGTTTTTCTCCTTGTAAAAGAAGCAATTCAATGAACAACGTTTCTCAAATTATACAAACATTGACGAGAAAATGTCGAATAGATTGTGAGTTGTGGCTAAAAAGCTATACATTTTTACATTTCCGTATACTATGCGATATAGCGGTCAGACCGTTTGAGTGATGAAATTTGGCATACAGCTATTATGGCAAAATCGTAGATCCCCATCAAGTTTTGGGATATATAGGACCGCCGGAAGTACCTGTTAACCTTAACAGTTTTCAAATTTTCTAAACTGGTCCTTTAAATGGGCTACTAATTTGAAATCTTCTACTCACATAAAAAACCCTGTAAAACTGTTAGATATGAAATTCAAGCTGATCGAGGCATTAAAAATAGTGTTTAAACAAAAAATAATTCTTATATAAGTTGAGACTTTTCACCAAGATTTTCGACTGGAATGCTGCCAAATCAATAAAAATCGTGAAAAACGCATATGTACGTAGTTTCAACTTGCACCAAAACGGTAAAAATTGAAAATCCGCAACAATTTAATAATATGGTAACAATAAACGTTAAATATAAATGAGCGAATGGCGAAAAAATTAAGTGATCAAACTGGTAATGAAGTGAACGAGAGTTCTAACCTCCGACGAGGAATCTTTTTTTTTGTTAAAATTGCTCTTAAATTTTATTTTAATATACATTTGCACTTTAAACTGGTTACTTTTAATTTTGAAAAAGCGTTGAATAAGCGTTAAACATCAGAAACTTCTTATAAATGTATTCTGAACTTTGGTTTTAAATACAGGGCACTGGTTAATATTTGAAAGTGCATCTTAAAACACTATCATAATATGTCATTTTTGTTTTAGAGTAGAATTAAGGTGTTTAAGGTGTTACGTGCACAAAGGTATCGCTGTGCCAAAAGTAAAAGGTGCACCGTAACAGCGAACAAGGATTACGCCGGAAGCTCAGTCGGTCGGTTAGGCACTTGGATGCGTGGGCCTATGGCTGGTACACAAACACATACAGTAATAAAAGGGCACCACTTGATCTAAGTTTATATCGCCCTAAGCTAAGAAAGGGGGTACGATACAGTAAGAGGGACGATACAGTTAAAAAACATAAATGGTGGACACAATCCAAGAAAATAATAGGCCCGGTTAGGTATTAAATCCTAAACCGCAGTAATAAAGAAACAACTACTGGTAGTTTAACAATGATCAAATTCCACTAATCTAGCTAGAAAATTGTATCAATAATAGTAATAATAAGTACCAGAACGATCGGTATTGTAAGTTTGGATAGCTACAACATTAACGAACAAAATCAAACGATGAATCAAACTTTACCGTATTAAGAAAAAAATTTTTGTGCACTGTTCGACATCCAGCGTTGACCTCAGAAAACAAAGACACAGCACAATCAAAATCAAATAAATCATAAAACCGTGGTTTAAAACTGGCGTATTAGTTTTCGTTCAATCGAATAGTAATTTAAACCCGATATAACCAAAATAATCAATTACCCAATAAAATTATAATCAAATATGTGTAACCATGGGGCTGAAAGCCGTGATAGTTACAGACTAAAGAAAATTAATATCTAACTTATTTTGAAAACGTTTGTTAACACGTATAATTAGAGAGTAAATAGTTATAACTAGTAAGTGAGACACATAGGACATGAATTAAATATTTAACTCTTTAAGTAACTATGAAATTGTGATAAAGATCACCCTATATAAGAATTTTAGTTCATAAAAGCACAGATATTAAAATATATCGTAGCCCTTTATACCAACCGTTGAATTACGGAAGTGCAAAGTTCAGAACATAAACATGCTAACTTCAAAGCAGTAGGTATGAAGACGCAACAGCTGTTTAAATACACTGCAATTTTTGTGAAAATGGACTAGAACACTAGAACAGCATATCATTCAAGCTAAATTAGCAACTGTACACAACGAGCACCTGTGTAGGTATGAATTGGTCGATTTCCAATAAAGTCTTAAATAAGCATTTATTATTACAAGTACGTAACCTCGATAGATGTCTATACAGTGTCTACACAGTGCGAGCTTCGTCGTTAATGAATGACAATAAAAGAAACTCGCCAGGGCGTTGCTTGTGTATAATTATTTAACCGCGTCTCTTACTTGACCTAAACCTATTTGCTTTTAGTGGGAGAACGAGCCGACGTGGAGTAACAGCCGCAATATATCTTCAAGCTGGCTTTTCTAAATTATTCCATAATTAGAAAGAAGCGCTAACTAGGTATAGTTGAAGTACCCGTCACAGCAGTATCCTGAAGGAACGAAGAAGGACGACAACACCCCAATAGAAAACCTAGAGAAGCAAATGTTTTAGATACGAGTTGAATGCTAAATTGTAGAAGTGTATTTCATTGAGTATAAATGGAAAAACTGTATTTAATTGACTCTAAATTGTAAGAGTTGTGATATACCACAACTGGTGCATCTGTACCTACTTTATTTTATGAATTACAAGGCGGGTTTAATTGAAACCATCTAGTAAATATGGATGGCTGTTGTATATTTTGATAATAGAAATAAGTTGAGCTTGGAGTTAGGTTGTTAAAAAAAATAATTGAAAGGGTTGAACGTTTTTAGTCCTCACAAAATAGAATAAAAAGGTAATGTTATATATTCAATAAGTGTATTTTTTTTTAGTACATGCTTATAACATTATTATCTCAACAAAACCTAATTTTAAGATTAATATAACTTGATTTGAAGATAGAAGGTATAGTAGTATATTTTGTTAGTAGAAATTTTGAAGTATAAATCTTAAGAAGTGTATGTATGCCTGTGCATGTGCGTGTGTGCACGTGCGTGCGAGTGTGTGTGTTCATGTGTTTGTTTGTGTGTGTGTGTGTGTGTTGGTGGGTGCGTGCGTGATTGCGCGCACGCGTGTGTACGTATGTGCGTATGTGTGTGTGTGTGTGTGTGTGTGTGTGCGTGCGTGCTTTTTCTGTGTGCCTAATTTAGTATCCGGTAAAGTTGGTTTTAGTATCCTTCTAATTAGAAGTGAATTAATAAGAATTTAAGTTAAATCTTGCTAAATACAGTAGCAGTAGTGTTTCGCGACTGACAAGAGTAAATACTGACCGTCGCATCCTTATTTATAAGATGAGAATTACTTCAGTTGTATGAAAATGAGTTTGGCTGTTTCTACTTTTTTCTGTTGTTGCAAGGACACTATGGTTACTTCGCCAGAAACTGCTGTCGGTCAACGTGTGCATTTCATATGGCGTCCGAACACATCAAAGATCTTATTGATTCCCTTTGTCGAGAGCGATCAGAAAATGATTTTGCAAGAAGAGCTCAAGTTTGTGAATAAGCGCAGAATATGATGGCTAGAAACGACAATTCTTTGAAACAGATTTTATTTACTAACCTACTACGTTTCATCAAAATGGTTATGTAAACAGGCAGAATTACCTTTATTATAATTAAGTTTCAAAACTACCAGCTAGATGAAGCTAACATGTCTGATTATGGTTATGTAGTTGAGCCATATTTCTTTGAAGGGCATCGAAATAGGGATAGATTTTTAGAATTCCTTATGGACAATTTTCTTACTACAGAGTATACACAATCAAATGTGATTCCAGTTGGATGATTCCACTACAAGGGAGGTCTTAGATGGTTTCAGAATGAAAATATTCCGTTTAAGTGAATTGGAAGAGAAGGGTCAGATAATTGGACAGCTAGATATCCGAATCTAATTCCCATGTACTTCTTCTTGCGAGATATTGTTAAGTCCAAAGTTTTCCGAGAAGCAACAAAAATAAAAGGTATTATAAACAAAACACGGTGTTTTCCGAATAGTTACACAAAATGTAGAAAATTAGGAGATCTTTCACAGAAAAGCAGAAACAGTGGATTTTTCAAAATATTCTACATTTTGAACAATTATTCGCTCAATCACATCATCAGTATGCAGTACAAATCTCCACTTGTCGTGCCAAACAGGCGCAATCCACATTTTTCTACACGGCTTCTAAACTCTGGAATGATCTCCCTACTTCCTGTTTTCCTCTCACTTATGATATGAGAAAATTTAAGGTAGCTGTTCATAGGCATCTATTGGCAATTCATTATCCCTCTATCCATCCTCCTAAGTGTTCCTGAGTGCTTTAGCACGATAGGCCTTATTTAGCCTGTTCAGGTCCACAATCATAAAAAAAAAAATTATTGAAACATTTTTCTAGAGAAAACTATTGAAAGTTAAAGATTAGTTTTTTTAGTGTGCGTGTGTGTGCGTGTGCGTGTGTGCGTATGCGTGTGCGTGTCGGGTGCGTGTGCGTGTGTGTGTTTGTGCGTTTGTGTGCGAGTGTGCATGCGTGTGCGTGTGCCATAATTGTTGAATGTTGGCCAGTGTCTTTTGGTCTTTTGATTTTTTATGAACACTATAAATAGTAGCTTTGGCCATGTTTAAAACAAAGTTTGCCAATTGTCCATTGTTGGTGTACTCATCTACTTCCGAGATTTTACCACTCATTTCTAATCTTCGTTTCAAGTCAAAGACGATGTTTTGTACGATTTCCTATATAACCTCAATCCTTCCACATTCCAGCATAATATGCCATGTCGTTGCTGCTTCGTTACACCGTACACATTCGCCGTGTTCTGCTATACCGCATTTGTTAAGAAAAATTCCATCTGCTAACCTTCCTTTTGTCAATCTCCTGGAAATCAAACCTTCTTTTCCAAGTGTAGGATATTTAGCAAAGGCTTCCCAATTCACTTTTTCATTAGTTAGTTCATTTCTGAATGGTTCGATAATTTGGTACTGTTGACTTAGAATTGAGTTGATTAAAGATTTTTTGTGTTGATCTATGTCTGCTAAATCGATTGTATTTTTATTCAATACAATACTGAACAGTTTTTGTTGCCTGTGTGTTATTGTGTGCATGTTGTCTAAATGACGTATTGTTCGACAAACTACCGATGATACATTTACCTCCTTTTGGAAAATGTTATTTACTAAAGGTATCTCCAACACATCTTGTTCAGTTTTGTATGTCTTTAAGTTGAAATTACGGCACACCTGCAGAATTTGTTTTGGAAAAGTACTCTGATATCCACAGTTATACGTTTCTTCACTCAGCAGAAGGTTATCCCATGTTTCCCGTTTCTTCGTAGCTCACATTCAAACAGGCCCTTCCAATCGGCTTCTTCATTTGATGTCAAGTATTTAAACGCGAGCATTAGTCGGAATAGTTTTTGCTTCGCTATTAAGTTTCCCAAATGTAAACCATCCATCTTTGTCGTTAAACATAGGCGTTTTGTTGTTTCCCAGTGTTTTCGACCACTCCAAATGGTATCAACTAGTAGTTCTTGCAAGGTGTGCAGGTTTTCGTCGCTGAAGGTTAAAACTTGCATATTGAACCATAGTCCTGGAGCTACCATTCTATTTATTAACGTCACTTTGGCTCGATACGATAGGTTGTTGCAGTAATAGTTTTCATCTGCTACATTTACCTTTTAATTTCCTTTGCAATGTTTGACATTGTTCTCTTGAGACGGTTTTATTGTCTTAATGGAGTCGTTTCTGTATCCGACTGTTCACTGTTCCTGTATGCGCCTCCGGATAAATTACACTCTACATGTATATTTGTGGCGTGAATTATTTGAACATCCCAATTAGATCAGATTCTTTTCTAAATTGTACGTTATGTATAGATTTAACATCACATTTTAGTTTGCTCTTAATGTAAAGTCAATCGTGTTATGCGGGTTAATCTTACGCTGAACAAATTTGTTAATTCCTACAATTTCATATACACCGCTCGGAATCGTAATCTCTTTATGCCTGCCAGTTTTCGTAATATAGCAAAACCTGTTGTTACCCTCATGAATATTTCGTATGGAATTGCAACCGTAAAATCCTAACAATCCTAATCCATACTGGTAATTAGGATCTAGTTCGATTGGCGAAAAATACGTTGCACTGAGCACGTTTCCCTCACCCGTCAACGTAAACGTTTGAGACATGACTACAAATAAACAAATAATACTTCAAGCTATTTATTATACAGAAAATGTAGACATAACTGTCCACATATAAATGTATTATAATTTTGTTCTCTGTGATAATTATATCTAATTCTACAATCTTTTAAATATCTAATTATTTCAAGTGGCTATCGTAGTAGATGGTATCATGACCTAGTTTCTTGAAAGCAACCCAATGTATACCTCTTCCTCTAAAATCGTGAAGGTTCACGATAGCACACTCGTTAGGATGTGGTTTATGGGGTAAAGCATTGCGCATAAACACTCCTCTAAAGAATGGCGCACCTTTCGCATACCTGGAACCACAGACTCCATTGCTTGGATATGACGTTGAGCCTCCTCCAATTGCTTCTTCGCCGCCGAAGCGTCGGTGACAGCTTTAGCTATACCACTCGCACCACCGTCGAGATCACCTGCTGCTGAGAGATCGGCGAATAGAGGTATTAGGAATGGCAGAAACACGCCAGTTTTAGCTACCGGAATGATTCTAGGTAATTGCACCTTATTCTTTCCGCCGGCAATCTTAATAGCCTTCTTAGTGGCCAATAGATTACCATCTTTGAGCAGACGTTTGACGGATTTTCGAATACGTTTTAAAATTCCACCTCTAAACTAGCACCTCTTCGTCCTTTTCTTCTTCTTAGCACCTATACCCAACGTGGTTTTAACCTTCATGGCATTCGCTACGGCAAAGGCTGCTGTTTTCTTACCAAGATTTGAATCCTTCGAGCGTACACGATTCAAAGCTTGATCTCGAAGCACCTTATCTGCTTGATGACGACGTTAAATAGTTAGAATTATGATAGGAGATATCGTGTTGTTTGCAAGCTTCATGTAGAGGATATATACCTGGATCGCCACGAGCTGAGCGTTTCTGTAGCTTGGTTCCTGGTCCGTAATATCGATATCCCGGAATATGCAGTTCAACAGGTAATTTCTTTATTAAGGTGTTAATACTTCACTCCCGAGCAGCATGTGTAGTGGTCAGCATACTATCAGCAACTGAATGATGCAGTTTACGAAATAACCTCCAGAATTACCTGTGGATTGTCACGATTTCCTGATATCCGAAGTTGCAGGGAAGCATGGCCGTCTATTTCCGATATCAATTACAGGAATTATTTGTGAACCTTCTGGATGTGGGAAGACTGATGTGATGGTTCGCTTATTGGAACCACCGCATGGCTTAAAATTCGAAAATGTATACGTTTACTCTAAATCGCTCGAGCAACCAAAGTATAAATACTTAGAGCCTGTACTTAAGCGATAAGAGGTATTAGATATAATGCATTATGCATTCACGCTTGAAGAGATCGCTAAGAATTCTATAACGATCTTCGACGACATCTCGTGTCTCACTCAAGACATAACTCGCGATTAATTCAATAGAGGGCGACACT
The DNA here is from genome assembly GCA_036346205.1 of Vesta saturnalis. Lineage (NCBI taxonomy): Eukaryota > Metazoa > Arthropoda > Insecta > Coleoptera > Lampyridae > Vesta > Vesta saturnalis. The sequence continues at coordinate 1,414,174 of JARFJB010002538.1, forward strand.
CAGCGTGGACTCTTTCTGTCTCTGCCAAACATATTCGAAGATCCCTAAGCAATTGATTCGCGATAATGTGAATATGGTTGTGTTATTTAGATAGAATTGCATAACTTTGAAGCATGTATATGATGAGCATATAGATACAGATATGACCTTCGATCAATTTAAATCAATATGCTCGCAATGTTGGCAAACTAAATACGATTTCGTATGCATTGCAAAAGATTTTGATTACGATAGATACCGAAGTGGATTTGATTACTAGACCACCTGCTTATAATACTCATTAAGACGCAGTCGATCGCAATGGATGTTCGAGATAAGGCGGTTAAGCGGAGGTTAACGCAGACTCGTAATGCAATCAAACGTAAGCTTGAATTATTGAAGAGAGGGGAACTTGAAACATATCGTTTGGCGGAAACTGCATATAAACCTATAGTGGGTCCTTTGAAACAAACCGCTAACGCGGAAATTAAAGTAGAACCGGTGAAATCGGAGTTCAAACAAGTTCCTCCCGCATCATCAGCATCTGCTACCTTCAAGTTCAAACCTCTGGTTGCACCTTCATTCGTTGAAACCGGTGTAGAACCAGCACCTGCTCTTCAACCTCCGTCATTCGTTGAAGCGGACGTTATTGCTGAAACAGACCCTGTTGAAAAGGAGGAGGTAGAACAGGTGGCGCCAACTAATTTAACGCGATTACTCAATGACGCAGGCATTGCCAATGAATTCTTAGAGCAATATGATCCTTTAACTCGCCACTATGTAGAATTACTGATCCGCGGGAAACAAGAACAAACTGATAATACATACGGTCTTTGTTATGATACAAACTTAGATAAATGGGTTATCGTGGATTCACCGGTGGCTATAGAAGGACCTAATCTAATTATAAAAGATGAGGTATGTGAAGTCACGTCCGGACTATACGAGCTGCTTATATTGAAAGATCCGAAGAAGTTTGTGTTGAGGGATGAGACAGTCTACGTCGATATTCTAGCTAAAATTAACGCATATAAGAAGAATCACGACCCTCACGTAGCAATTGTGGGCACCAAGTTTTCTAAATACCCGAAGATTATTAAGCCGCAAATCAACACAAAACGTTATGGTCGCGGCATCATGAAGAATTTGTCGAATAGAGTGAAGGAGTATGTATACTGGAATACTTGCCGAACGGCTCAGGCTGTTGCATGCATCGAAAGCATCAGATCATACTGGACATGATAACGAAATCATTAGTATCGAAGAAGAGCTCCGAGAAGAACGTATAATTGCATAATAATGCCCATACATAAGTTTGACCGACATTCGTTTTCGCATTCAAAACATGCAGCTGCAAATATCAAATTAACCTGGGATGATAATTACGATATGCAAGGTAAAAGACTTTGCAATATCTCTGAACCCATCCTAGAAGATGACGTTGCAACTAAGAGATACGTAGATGAGATAAATTTAAAATTGACCGAAGATAGTAATTACGATGCGCAAGGTAGAAGAGTCCGCAACGTCATCGATCCAGTCCTAGATGCGGATGTAGCCACCAAAAACTATGTTCATAAGTGTAAGGAAGTTCTAGAGCTTCAAAATAAAGAACGAAATCGATTTATCGATTGCAAAATTATTGGCTGAGCGCCAGCGTAAACTTGCGGAGAAAATTAATCGTGTATATGGTGGTATAAGCATCTTCAGCAGGGATATTTACAATATTGAGTATAAGTTACTCTAGTGGTAAAGTTGGCGGTTATCGAAGAATTGCATAAGCCTGCGCGGAAGTATTTCGTGAGGAAACGAAACATCGTCAAGCATCGGGATGATCTTTGGCTGGCGGATTTAGACGAATTTATTCCGTATGCTAAAGAGAACCGCAATCATAAGTAAGTAGATATACTACTGCACTTCTGGCTCACTTTTGTCACTAGATTTTTTACCAGATCCGGAAAAAGTCACTAGATTTTGAGGTTGGCAACATTACCTGCTTCAAGGGCACCGCTTCAAGGCGACGTGGCAGGAAAAGTCCAAGGTCGCTCACATTGCCAAGGTTCTTAACGTACACACACCCCGCTTCAAGGTCAATGGCTTTTCAAGGTCGCTCGCATTGCTTATCTTCAAGGCCATCCGTGCTCGCAAGCGCCCTACGCTTCAAGGTCAAGGTCCATGCATTTGAAAAAAGTCACTAGAAAAGCTACTAGATTGTTTTTCAAGGTCATTGAAGCAGATTGTCCACGTCCAAGTCAATGGTTTTCAAGGTCACGGTCATCGTACACAGTGCATACATAGAAGTATATTCCTCAAGGTCACCACATTGCCTACGTCTAAGTACATGCTTTTCAAGGTCGCTCACATTGCCTACATATCCTTCAAGATCATTGTAGACATTGCCTGCGTACACACATGTCAAGGTCTTCAAAGGACTCACGCTGTCTGTGTATATTCTTCAAGGTATGGGGACTCACATTCCCTACGTCGAATTCAACGGTTTTCAAGGTCATCATATACATTGCCTACATGAAATTATATTCCTCAAGGTCATTGAAGTAACCAGATTTGAAAAAAAGTCACTAGAAAAGTCACCAGATTGTTTTTAAAGATCAAGGTCACATACAGATTTCAAACGCCAAAGTCAATTAGATTTTTCAAGGTCAAGGTCGCTCAAATTGTTTGCATATTCTTCAAGGTCGTCCTTGCAGGTACGCGCGCCCCGCTTCAAGGCCGAAGCGTCCATGTACATGGTTTTTCAAGATCAAGGTCATCATACACATTGTCTGCATCATAGTATACTTCTCAAGACTATTGAAGTAACTAGATTTGAAAAAGGCATTAGAACTTACTAGACTGGTTTTCAAAGTCATTGATTTTCCCGTGCAGATTGTCCACTTCAAGGTCACGTGGTAGGAAATGGTCACTCTCATTGTCAATGTTCTTTACGTAAACACCGAGAAATCATGGTCGATTCTACATCAAATTTTGATTCTTTTCACGCCCCCATGAATTCTAGGAAGTTCATTGACGCCTGTCTCAAGCCCTAAGGTGCTCTCAAGGGGTGTCAGACAGATTGTTGTCTATGCTAAGCATGTTTCAAGGTCACCAAGCAATTCTTGGAAGTTTACTTTGTAAGGTCATGCCCCCCAGCAAACTGCACTGACTTCAAGTGGTTCCGTTCCCCATATACAGACAGACGTCTCCCAAAGGCAGGTAGCCGTTTCCCAAAACAGGGAAGCCGTTTCCCAAAACAGGGGAGCCGTTTCCCAAAACAGATAGCTGTTCCGCAACACAGGTAGCCGTTTCCCCCCATTTCAAGATCACACCTCTGAGAAAATAACAAAGGCGATCCATTGTTCTGACTGAGTTAGGGTCATAATTCCTAAAAATAGATTGTTATCTAGCTATCCCCACCATTTCAGGCTCAATTCTGAGAAATCAATTTTCGAGAACAAAGGCGATGCGTTGTTCAGCCGATGTTTCAAGGTCAAAAGTTGTTTTGCTCAAGGTCATCATACACATTGCCTACATATATTCCTCAAGGTCACACAGCAATTCTTGGCTAACCTAAGGTGTTAATTCTTATAAATCAATTCTCAGGAGTATTAAATAGACTTTTCCAGGCGTGGGGGATTTTACCTTTCAGGGTCACCCAAGACGTTAATCCTCAAGGTCGGGGGTGTCATACAGGTTGTCGTTGTCTATGCTAAAATGTGAATCAAAGTTCTTATATTGGCTAAATTGTAATAAAAAGATTATGTTTACACTATGTGGATTCATAATACTACTGTTCTAAACCACCAGGATGAGGTAGTTTTCCTAAGAACCGGATACGGTTCCCAAAAAGAGATAGCCGTTTTCCAAAACAGGGGGGCCGTTTCCTAAAACAGGGATCTGTTACCCAACACAGGTGGCCGTTTCCCTCACCATTTCACGGTCACACCTCTGAGAAAAGAACAAAGGCGATCCATTGTTCTGGCTGAGTCAGGGTCATAATTCCTAGAAATTACTTGTAGGGCTATCAAATAGATTGTCAATGGCTAAAATGTAATGGTATCAATATTCAAGGTCCTAAAAATCAACCTGCAGGGGTATTCCAATACATGACCGGTAAAGGTATCTAGGATGATGCTCTTCAAGGTTACGTATACTATAGGATCCACTTTCTCGTTTTCAAGACCATTGCGTACACACATTGCATGCGTATATTCTTCAAGACCATGTATAGTGATCCATTTAGTAATTTATTAAGAAAAACCCGCAAGTGCATTAGGTCAAGGCCATCATACACGTTGCCTACGTATATTCCTCAAGGTCACTGCAATTCTTGGCTGCGCTAGGGTGTTAATTCTTATAAATCAATTCTCAGGGATTTAAATAGACTTTTCAAGGCGTGGGGGATTCTACTTTCAGGGTCACCCAGGCAATTCTTGGCTGAGTCAAGTCGTTAATTCTAAAGGTCATTAGACCTATTCTGGGCCACTCTGAAGTTAGTTAAGGTCAAAGGGCAGCAGCATCAAGGTCAAGGAAGTCTTGAGCACTTTGAAGTTACTCAAAGTCAAATCTAAAAATAGAAATTGTAAGGGTAGTAGCATCAAAGCCAAAGAAGTCATAGCTCGATTCTGGACCACATTATACGAACTTCTGTGTTGAAGTTAGGTTAGGCTGTTCAAGCAATTTGGCAGAGTGACGGTGTCAGTTCTTAGAAATCAACTTCCAGCTCATAGGTAGATTCTGAAAAAAAATTATTGCTGGTAAATGTTGTCTCAAAACACAATTATATGCACTAGATCTAAGGAACTGTACTGTATAATTAAAAAATAAAGACTTTAAGTGTTGTGAATATGATGTTCTTTTCCAAGTTAAAGAAACGTAGATTTCACCAGCTACCTCCACTATTTGCTTTAAATTTCAAGGTCAGGCCATATTACAATTCAGAGAAATCTTAAAAAAAAATTTTTTCAAGGTCCCATTCCTGCCCGATCCTGTCCGATCTTATCCGATCTTATCCACACTTTAACCCCGAATGCAACTGATGCATCTATATAAGGAGAGTGAAATCATGATGAATAATTTTACGGTAAACCTAAAGTGCTGTGAAGAGCAATTAGATATTATTAAAGTTATAAATAGATGTCTGACACTTGCATAAAACACACCCAAAGAGCTAGCAATATATAATGGAGATCATGCTGCCCATTTTGTGTTCAAACCACCATTTCCGTGGCACGTCTTAGATGTTGAATTTCGACAAGCCATCTGGTTAATCAATAATCATCACTGCATCAAATGGGGATCTGGATATACCTCTACACATCTCTTTCTATATATACTTCGTGAACTAATATCGGTAACAGATGATGTGTACGTTAAAGCTCGAAAAAAAGCCGATTACATTAGAAAAATATTGAGACAGTCAGTTATAGAAATTGAAGAGCAACCAGCTTTACCCAAAACGAAAACAACTTGTTTCTTTCATACACAAACTACTTGTAACAGTGCTTTGACGAATGTGCACTTTTTATACAATAACTATGTAAGAGAATATCAGTAAAAGGTTCATGAAATGTGTGTGCTGATAGGGGTTACAAGTAAAGGGGAAAAGTTTGTAATATTTACAATAAAATGCAATTATATATTATTTTAAGTGTATTATTTCATGTAAAGCTACATCCTCTGATGCAAACTATTTTTATGGTTATACCCCACCCTATCCATCTGGGGAAACAATGTTAAGGAATCAAGTCAAATTTTACCATTCCTTGGACGTCAAATTCTTGGAAATAACAAATAAGCGTTCCTATTACTGAATTCTAACAATAGAATCAGTTCGTAGAAACAAGAGGGTTGTTGTCTATGCTAAACGTATATTAAGGTTCCTGTATTGGCTAAATATTATGGTTACAGTATCGTACTATCCTAACTACCAGCAGGAGGTAGTTTCCCTAGGACAGATAACCGTTTCGCATATACAGATAGTCGTTTCCCAACACAGCTAACCCAGAAGCAGTAGTCGGTGTCATATTCTTAAAAATCAACCCACGGGAAGGTAGTTGTTTATGCTAAAAAGATTAAGTGGTGGTTAAACTGAGTCAACTTTTGCCGGAATTCTTAGAAATCTGGAAATAGACCAAGGTACTGGTAGAGGACAGTGTTTATAGAAAAGCTGAGTAATCCGCTTAAATCACCTACTTTTAGAGGTAGCTTTTCCAAGAGATGCTGAAATAAGTCAACAGGGTTATCGTCCAGGGGTAGTTTTTAGCAAATTCTATACCGTTTTCGATGAGAATGACTTTTTGTGTGTCTGAAAAAGCTGGACAGAAAGCAGTAAGTGCGGAGGAGTGAGCGATTGGAGACGTTAATAAAGCAAGTAAAACTCGATTTGGAGTGTTATATAATGAAAACAGAAAATGATGAAGCTGTGTATTAGCAATGAGGAATATGTAAAAATAATGTATGTAGTAAAGGTCAAGAAGTGCGGAGAACGTATAGTGTTGGAAACGGAACTGTATAATTAAAAAGGTTTGTGTGTTGTTTTTGCATATAAGTTAAAGATAATAAAATAACTTTAAAAAAGCTTCTGGTTTTTCGGGGTATTATATCCAGTTCTCTATTGGTTTGCAACGTTTAGTTGTGGCGTATCTAGTAATTAATTTTTGTGATTTTCAGGTGGAGTTAGTGTGTCCCCATTAAGTTTATAGTCATTCAAATTATGCTCAGAAGTATTTAACGTTTTTGGGGAATTAGTGTAGTGTAACAGTTGTAGAAAGAATGAAACTTGTAGTAAATTGTATCTCCTTTAACTTTTATAAAGCATTGAAAAATGCAAAGATTTAGCCAACGCTGTGATTAGGACTGTACCTAAAATTTCGGCCCTTTTTATTCCTAAATTGAAGACCCTCGAATGCAGGAAATTAAAGGTAATATTAAGACCGCAAACTGTAGGATATTGGAACAGTTATCTGAATTAGGTATTAAACAGATTAGCTATAGAAATAAATTGTGTTATATATTGCAATTAGAAAATATAGACTCGTTGAACATATCTAATTATTGGTTAGAAAAGAGAGTTAAACATGTATAGATGTAAAATAGACATAAGAATTGTAATGCTCCTTAAATAACATTTATAAAAAATGTTTTAATGATCACTAAAGTAGTGGAAATTACCACCATAAAGTAGGTTGCAGATTTATTAGTTTTAATGCAGATCCCTAGACAAAGAAATGTACTTGTTTTTATATCAGTAAATGGCTTTATTGTTAGTAGGCGTTTGAGTGGGTTTTCATTGTTCGTAAAGGTGATGAAATTTTGAAAAAAAAATGTACCTTAACAATTAAGCTTTTTAAATTGACATTCCCCACTCGCATTTTAATAACGTGCTGGTTAACATATACAATGTATAGATTTAAAATAGACATATGAATTGTAATGGTGCTTAAATAACATTTGGAGACTTAAAACGCTTTCAATTATACGTAAATATCAAATCTAATTCTTAACTTTAGTATACTTTATTGATGCAGATAATTTTCTTTAACGCTTACAGAAAGTTGTTATATACATTAAAAGAGTAATGTAGAACTAAATACCTTTACTGTACATTCGTTTAATCAACGTTTTTTTTTTTTTGCTGTGACTGGCCTTGTATGTATAGGAATACATTTCCCCAAGAACAACGCGATGCCTTCATATGCCTACCTTTTCATTCGACCGCAATTCTGTTAAATTTTATTATCAGTGCATATCATCATGCAAGAAGTTGTGCGTGATAATCCGCTCGTTACCGATATAAACGAATTATATGCGGAAGGAGATGTGTCATTTGATTAACCAGGTGTTGTTAAAATCTATCGCGGAAAATGGTGGTTTGAACACAAAAAGGGTAGCTCGCTAGGTGTAATTACAACTGCAGAGCTGAGAGCTCGAGTTCTGCAAAATTCCGGTAAATATACTTTCAATAATTTCCTCAATTTGGTTTTTGTTTCTTAGCATTACCACCCCCAAAGTCAAGAGAGGACCGCTAACGTGTCAGGTGTAGTGGTTGGCGAGGGGGCATCAAAATATGCTGTAACGTTTAAGTGTAGATATTTTTTAGCTAGTGGTGGTATACGTTTTTTTATGTGTGGCAAATACAGTTGTGAGGTGGAATGGACATCAGTAAGGTTACCTAGGTGGTACAAGTGTAGCGGATGTTTTGGCTAGGGTGCGTCAAAATAAAATACACTAAATGTGCTAAAATGTTTATAAGTGTATCTATTTTTAACTAGTGTTCGTTTTTGCGGGAACAAGATTAGGATAGATGAACAATACATAAGCATGAAATTGTTTCGGGCCGTGTGTTCAAAGTGCTGGATAGGACGTTGAAGTCGATAGTTGTTGCTATAGAAAAAGGTGTAATGAAATAACTTAAACAACCCCATTCACTGTAAACAACTAAAACTGGTAAATTCAGTTTTCAAAATCTTACTTTCAATTTTATGTTAAGTGCAATTTTCATAATAATAATATGTTTGAAGTGAATTATTGGCTTTACAAATGGTAATATACCCCCGAATACATTACAAATTAATGGGAAGGGTGTTTAATTTCTCAAATGTTGCTGAATATAACATATTTTCTTTAAATTAAAAAAAATTATTACTGAAGAAAACCCAATAACACTTACACATGCACATCACACGCCCATTAAATTAATTTAACATTTACACCATTGAGTTGTTAAGACTACTAAAAGTCTATCTTTCATTTGTATCATATCGCATTCCGAACTGATATTAATCATATATTTATTAATTAATTAATAAAAATAATAATAACAATAGTCCCTTTTGTGTGCTATAATTGCAGTAGGAAAGCATCCTCTTAAGACTACTAAAATTCTATCTTTCGTTTGTATCATTCCGCAATCTGAATTCGATAATAATTAAAAATTAATTAATAAAAATAATAATAAATGATAATATAATTCCTATTAATTGTAATCCCTGTAAGTAACCGGTCATTGAAACATGATTCAATAGGTTGTCATATTAACTTTTATAGATTTTTATAGAGTACCCCCCACCTACTTTAAAAACGTTCCTTGATTGTTTCAGTCTTATGAGATAACATTTTAGTAATGATAAGTTCCTTTCAAGCTTAAGAATATTTTCATTCTTATCAACTACCTTATTACTAATATATCATTCAATTAACCTAATCATATAGGCAGGACACATTCAATTTATGCCTTAGTTACTATCTAGGTGTACCTTTGGTGCCTTAGTTACATACCGATAACATAATATATAGAATTTTACTTGTTATTGAAATAAAATATATTTAACTCCTCCTGAAATATGAAGCTTTTATTTATCACATCTGCTACATGCAAAAATTTGTAAAAAGTAGATATACTAGGTGGGATCTTAACATCAAATTAAAAGTAAGATTTTGCACATTTAATTTATCAGTTTTAAGTAACAGTTCATGTAAATAAAACAGGAAAAAATCAACAGGTTCTACCTAAGCAAGTGTCATACAGATCACGCTAAATGTCTGCTGTTGATGTAGTAAGGTGATATCAACATAAGGTCAACGAAACGTATGTTTACAATAAATTAGAGTTAAGGTAGATAAAGAACTGTGCTTTGTGTTTTAGTATGTAATTTATGTGTATAACAAAATATGTTTATATTAATAAAAAATATCATCTTGGAAATGTTTATTCTATATTATTTATTATACCTCCTAACTACGTACATATCTCTAGACCATAAATAAAATTTCACAACCTTCTAACATTATTAGTAACATTATTAGTAAGCTTTATAAGAGGTTTTCTTTGTTTTAAAGGAGATACAATAAGCTCGCATTCATATAGATAATGTAATTTTAAATAAATGGTTTTTATGGTTATTAGACGTTAGAATGGGTTTTCATTGTTTTAAATCAGTCTCACATTCTTAACCGTTGTGTAATTTAAAAAAAAATGTACTTAACAATTAAGCAAGCCATTTATAAATAAAAAAACAAGCAAATTTCCTTGTCTAGCGTTCTGCATACATTAAAACCAACAAATCTATAACTAAATTGATTTTTTTTATTTATTTAGGGGTCATTAAAACATTTTATATAAATGTTATTTAAGCAACATTACAATTCTTATGTCTATTATTTTAAATCTATACATTGTTAACTCTCTTTTCTAACCAATAATTAGGTATGTGCAACAAGTCTATATTTTCTAATTGCAATATATAACACAATTTATTTCTATAGCTAATCCGTTTCATACCTAATTCAGAAAATTGTTACAATTTCCTACAGTTTTCGGTCTTAATATTACCTTTAAATCTGCATTCGAGGGTCGTCAATTTAGGAATAAAAAGGGTCCTAATCACAACGTTGTCTAAATCTTTGCATTTTTCAATGCTTTGTAGAAGTTGAAGTAGACACAATTTACTACAAGTTTCATTCCTTCTTCAACTATTACGCTGCACTAATTCCCCAAAAACGTTAAATACTTCTGAGGATAATTTGAATGATAGTAAGCTTAATGGGGGCACACTGACCCCACCTGAAAATCGGAAAAAACTGATTAATTACTAGATACGCCATAACTAAACGTTGCAAACCAATAAAGAACAGAATATAATCCCCCGAAAAACCAGAAGCTTTTTTAAGGTTATTTTATTATCTACGCCTCTTTAACTTATATGCAAAAACAGCACACAAATCTTTTTAATTATACAGTTCTGTTTCGAACGCTATACGTTCCCCGCAATTCTTGACCTTTACTACACACACTATTTTTACATATTCCTCATTGCTAATACACAGCTTCATCATTTTCTGTTTTCATTATACAGGGTGTTCCTTAATGATATGAGAATATTGAAGTGGATGAATCGACACGAAAAAATTATTACAGTTTGATTAATAAAGTATGGTCTTAAGATGTATGGTTACGGAAATACGGGGTGTCAAAGATACACGAAAAATACGAAAATTAATTGATATCTTCTAAACTGCTAAACATTTTCCAGTGAAATTTAATACGAAGCTAGAGTGCATGAAAATAGATATTTTTCAATACGAAGTTAAATTCCAGCTTCAGCAGTGGCGTGCGTACGGGCACTCACTTGGATATTTTTGAAGAAAAAAAATGATACGCACTGATTTCTTGAAAAACAAAATTACATTTTAATTCCTCGTTCAATTTGAAAAATAAAAGCTCTCTTGAATTATGTTCCTAGAATGTTCCGTTTGGGAGTAATAAAATAAAAACCGTTGTATTGTACGAGAAAATTGTGTAATTTAATGATTGAAAGAATACGTTACAAATTGGCATCTGCCTTCACTGAACAACAACAAAACAACAAATGGAAACATACAGCATAAACATAATATTAGGAACAAGTAATATGAAACGGTAATCACAAAAATTGTTGGAAATGGCCTCCTTCACTCAAAATGCATGCTTCTGCCCTCCTTCTCATGGAATTCCGCACCGTTGAAATATTCCCGGAGTATGTTTTATATTATTACATGCTGCAACTATTCTCTCTTTCAATTCTTCTACACTGTTAATGGGACTTGTGTACACTAGCGTTTTTAGATAGCCCCACAAGAAAAAATCTAAACTGTTAAGGTCCGGGGACCTTGGTGGCCATTCTTGAGGCCCCACGGCCAATCCAACGATTAGAATAAACAGTATTTAGATGATTGCGAACCATTCCACTGAAATGTACTGGTGCACCATCATGCATGTACCACATATGGTGTCTTATTAAAAGCGAAACATCCTCAAGCAGCTCACGCAATTGTTCACGAATGAAAGTAACGTCCATCAAGTCGTCTCGGAAGAAAGCATGGGCCAATAAAGTAATCGGCTATAATTCCTGACCAGACGTTCACCGAAAATTGATGTTGGATATGGGTTTCAGTTATGGTTTTGGGATTCTCATCCGCTCACAAATGGTTATTGTGAAAATTATGAATCGCATTTCTTGAGAAATTACATTCGTCCGTGAACAGGATATGTGAATCGAATTGTGGATTATGTGCAATATTATGAGGATACCACCGACAAAAAGTTACTCGCTTAGGAAAATCTCTCGGGAGTAATGCCTGTACTCTCAAAATATGGTATGGATATAACAAATAATCCATTAAAATTCTCCAAACAATTTGATGGCAAATATTCAAGTTTGTAGCTATCTTTCTTGTACTCGTTTCAGGCTGTTCTTCGACTGCGCGCAGGACTGCTTCCTCAATTTCAGTTGTTCTTACACTTAGAGGCCTACCTTCAGATGTACCTCTTCGGACACTACCAGTTTCAACAAGACGCTGATGAATATTCGAGAAGGTTCGACTATCTGGTATAGCACGATTAGGATATCTCTGGTGATAAATCCGTCTGGCTTTTTCTCCATTGCCATCAGCGAGGCCATACACATAATGTATATCAGCCATTTCAACAATTGTGTACGTCATCATTAATAACAAAATTGTACAAAAACAATGGGAAAAGTTAATTTACAGTGACTTAAATTGAACTAGAAAATGTCACATGGAAAAAGCAAGTGTCATTTTGAAAGGCAACTAGACTTATTGCGAAATTGTTATTTCATCCATTGAATTAATTTACTCCCAAACGGAACATTCTAGGAACAGAACTTAAGAGAGCTTTTATTTTTCAAATTGAACGAGGAATTAAAATATAATTTTGTTTTACAAGAAATCAGTGGCGTATAATTTTATTTCTTCAAAAATATCCAAGTGAGTGCCCGTACGCACGCCACTGCAGAAGCTGGAAATTAACTTCGTATCTAAAAATATCCACTTTCATGCTCTCTAGCTTCGTACTAAATTTCACTGGAAAATGTTTAGCGGTTTAGAAGATATCAATTAATTTTCGTATTTTTCGTGTAACTTTGACACCCCGTATTTCCGTAACGGTACAGTTTAGGACCATACTTTATTAAGCAAACTATAATTATTTTTTCGTGTAGATTCATCCACTTCAATAGTCGCATATCATTAAGGAACACCCTGTATAACACTCCAAGTCGAGTTTTACTTGCTTTATTAACGTCTCCAATCGCTTACTCCTCCGCACTTACTGCTTTCTGTCCACCTTTTTCAGACACAAAAAAAGCCATTCTCATCGAAAACGGTATAGAATTTGCTAAAAACTACCCCTGGACGATAACCCTGTTGACTTATTTCAGCATCTATTGGAAAAGCTACCTCTAAAATTAGGTGATTTAAGCGGATTATTCAGCTTTTCTATGAACACTGTCCTCTATCAGTACCTTGACCTATTTCCAGATTTCTAAGAATTCCGGCAAAAGTTGACTCAGTTTAACCACCACTTAATCTTTTTATCATAAACAACAACCTTCCTGTGGGTTGATTTTTAAGGATATGACATCCTTCGAACCAATGCACTTTAACCCCCGCAGATCAATAAACTTTACCCCCTGCACGGTCTGGTTCAATTTGTTTTCTGTGATTGGAAACGACTACTGCTTCTGGATTAGCTGTGTTGGGAAACGACTCTGTATTTGCGAAACGGTTATCTGTCTTAAAGAAACTACCTCCTGCTGGTGGTTAGGATAGTAAGATACTGTAAGCATAATATTTAGCCAATACAGGAACCTTGATATACGTTTAGCATAGACAATAACCCTCTTGTTTCCACGAAGTGATTCTATTGTTAGAATTCAGTAATAGGAACGCTTATTTGCTATTTCCAAGAATGTTACGTCGAAGGAATGGTAAAATTTGACTTGATTCCTTAACATTGTTTCCCCAGATGGATAGGGTGGGGTATAACCATAGAAATAGTTTGCATCAGAGGATGTAGCTTTACATGAAATAATACACTTAAAATAATATATATTGCATTTTATTGTAAATATTACAAACTTTTCCCCTTTACTTGTAACCCCTATCAGCACACACATTTCATGAACCTTTTACTGATATTCTCTTACATAGTTATTGTATAAAAAGTGCACATTCGTCAAAGCACTGTTACAAGTAGTTTGTGTATGAAAGAAACAAGTTGTTTTCGTTTTGGGTAAAGCTGGTTGCTCTTCAATTTCTATAACTGACTGTCTCAATATTTTTCTAATGTAATCGGCTTTTTCGAGCTTTAACGTACACATCATCTGTTACCGATATTAGTTCACGAAGTATATATAGAAAGAGATGTGTAGAGGTATATCCAGATCCCCATTTGATGCAGTGATGATTATTGATTAACCAGATGGCTTGTCGAAATTCAACATCTAAGACGTGCCACGGAAATGGTGGTTTGAACACAAAATGGGCAGCATGATCTCCATTATATATTGCTAGCTCTTTGGGTGTGTTTTATGCAAGTGTCAGACATCTATGTATAACTTTAATAATATCTAATTGCTCTTCACAGCACTTTAGGTTTACCGTAAAATTATTCATCATGATTGCACTCTCCTTATATACATGCATCAGTTGTATTCGGGGTTAAAGTATGGATAAGATCGGATAAGATCGGACAGGATCGGACAGGATTGGGACCTTGAAAATTATTTTTTTTAGATTTCTCTGAATTGTAATATGGCGTGACCTTGAAATTTAAAGCAAATGGTGGAGGTAGCTGGTGAAATCTACGTCTCTTTAACTTGGAAAAGAGCATCATATTCACAACACTTAAAGTCTTTATTTTTTAATTATACAGCACAGTTCCTTAGATCTAGTGCATATAATTGTGTTTTGAGACAACATTTACCAGCAATAATTTTTTTTCAGAATCTACCTATGAGCTGCAAGTTGATTTCTAAGAACTAACACTGTGACTCTGACAAATTGCTTGAACAGCCTAACCTAACTTCAACACAGAAGTTCGTATAATGTGGTCCAGAATCGAGCTATGACTTCTTTGGCTTTGATGCTACTACCCTTCCAATTTCTATTTTTAGATTTGACTTTGAGTAACTTCAAAGTGCCCAAGACTTCCTTGCCCTTGATTCTGCTGCCCTTTGACCTAGACTAACTTCAGAGTGGCGCAGACTTCTTTGACCATGATGCTGATGTCCTTTGACCTTAACTAACTTCAGAGTGGTCCAGAATAGGTCTAATGACCTTTAGAATTAACGACTTGACTCAGCCAAGAATTTCCTGGGTGACCCTGAAAGTAGAATCCCCCACGCCTTGAAAAGTCTATTTAACATCCCTGAGAATTGATTTATAAGAATTAACATCCTAGCTCAGCCAAGAATTGCAGTGTAACCTTGAGGAATATACGTAGGCAACGTGTATGATGGCCTTGACTTAATGCACTTGCGGGTTTTTCTTAATAAATTACTAAGTGGATCACTGTACGTGGTCTTGAAGAATATACACATGCAATGTGTGTACGCAATGGTCTTGAAAACGAGAAAGTGGATCCTATAGTATACGTAACCTTGAAGAGCATCATCCTAGATACCTTTACCGGTCATGTATTGGGATACCCGTGCAGGTTGATTTTTATGACCTTGAAAATTGATACCATTACATTTTAGCCATTGACAATCTATTTGATAGCCCTACAGGTGATTTCTAGGAATTATGACCCTGACTCAGCCAGAACAATGGACCGCCTTTATTCTTTTCTCAGAGGTGTGACCGTGAAATGGTGAGGGAAACGGCCACCTGTGTTGGGTAACAGATCCCTGTTTTAGGAAACGGCCCCCCTGTTTTGGGAAACGGCTATCTGTCTTTGGGAACCGGATCCGGCCTGAAATGGTGGGGGTAGCTAGATAACAATCTATTTTTAAGAATTATGACTCGGCTTGGACAATGGATCGCCTCTGTCCTTGAAAGGTGATTTCTCAGAATTGACCCTGAAATGGATGACGATCTATTTTTAGGAATTATGACCCTAACTCGGCCTGAACAATGGATCACCTTTGTTCTTTTCCCAATGGTGTGACCTTGAAATGGGGGAACGGCTACCTGTGTTGCGGAACAGCTATCTGTCTGGGAAACGGCTCCCCTGTTTTAGGAAACGGCTACCTGTCTTTGGCAACCGTCTGTCTGTATTTGGTGAACGCAACCACTTGAGGTCAGTGCACTTTCCTGGGGGGCGTGACCTTACAAGGTAAACTTCCAAGAATTGCTTGATGACCTTGAAACATGCTTATCATAGGCAACAATCTGTACCACACCCCTTGAGGACACCTCAGGGCTTGAGAGAGGCGTCAATGAACATTTTAGAATTGATGGGGGGCGTGACTGAAAAGAATCAAAATTTGATTTAGAATCGACCTTGATTTCTTGGTGTTTACGTTAAGAACATTGACAATGAGAGTGACCATTTCCTGCCACGTGACCTTGAAGTGGACAATCTGCACGGGTGAGTCAATGACCTTGAAAACCAGTCTAGTAACTTCTAATGCCTTTTTCAAATCTAGTTACTTCAATGGCCTTGAGGAATATACTTTGATGCAGACAGTGGGTATGGTGACCTTGACCTTGAAAAAAACATGCACATGGACGCTTCGACCATGAATCGGGGCGCACCTACCTGCAAGGAAGACCTTGAAGAATATGCAAGCAATGTGAGCGACCTTGCCCTTAAAAATTCTAATTGTCTTTGGTGTTTGAAATGTGTATGTGACCTTGACATTGAAAAACAATCTGGTGACCTTTCTAGTGACTTTTTTCAAATCTGGTTACTTCAATAACCTTGAGAAATATTCTTTGATGTAGGTAATGTATATGATGACCTTGAAAACCGTTGAATTCGACGTAGGGAATGTGAGTCCCCATACCTTGAAGAATATACACAGGCAGCGTGAGTCCTTTGAAGACCTTGACATAGGCCTTTTGAGATGTTTGTACAATATTTCTATAAAACTGTCGTATTTCGTTGATGGGTGAGGTGCATATGGGCCAGTGTCTTGATATTATGGGGAATATCTAGAAATAAGTTGATTTCACAGGAAACCACTTCTTGAAATAGCTTGTTTATTATCTTTGAATTGTATGTTTGGGTGGATTCATATTGCATGTTTTACTTTCTTTGGTACGTTTAATTTATTTTTGAGGTGTGTATTGGTTAGTTGCTTTTTTTTATATTAGCCGTTGTGTGGTTGGACGTTGAGCAACTTGTTTTGTTTGTGAGTTTGCCGACTTGTATGCTTAGTGTCTGGTTGTTTACTTGATTGTGTCTAATGATACATAATTAAGTAAATATGTTGTAACAATTAGTTTGTGTGTGCGTTTGACAATTTGGGTGTTTTCATTCAAAGCAATATTGTTTTTTCCTGTTTCACTCCGCTAACAAAAACCGTAATAAAGTCAGTCAATTAACTAAGTGCTCACCGTTATATATTGAAAGAATTGAATTAAGTACTATAAATAATTACACCGTTAATATAAATGCAAATTTTCTTTTCTCGATATCCCGAAATTAAAGCTTGACAAATAATAATTTAGTTTGTATTAAAACGCACCTTTTAAATTGAAAATTACGTTCAAAACCATTCATATTAATATTAGTTAGAGATAAGTAGCTTGAAGTATTCAAAAATAGAATTCAAAACGATAAATATAATTAAGAGACTCTTAAATTAATAACATAATCAATAATTAACACCATTCTTATAAATTAATTGATTTCTTGGAAAATTGCATTTACGCTATAAATAATTGAAGTTAAACCTGCAATAATTTCTAGTGCATGATCCAGGTAAACAACTATAATAGGAACTATAATCTCGTTCCCATTGTATAAAAGAAACTACTTTAGTAATACATTCCAACCGTTAACATAATTATGTGCAAGAAGCAATCGACTTCTGTAAATTTTGAGGTATAATTAGACAAAAGTGTCCGTAATTATAATTTAAAACATTCTTTATAATAAGTATTTTTTGTTAGTATAAACCGGTAAAATTTTATATCGATCGTTCCGTCATTTCACAAATAATAATTTTATCATGATGAAATAAATATTAATTCATCAATTGATTTAATATTAATTAAAACAACGTGTTACGCTGCTGCCTCATCGAAGGAAACCTGGAATTTCCAGCTGCCCCTCTTTAATATTTCGTGTTCTATATAGACAAGTACCACGGTCGACTTGTGATCTTTCGTTCTCACTGCTTTAAGTAAACAGATTGAAAACTGAATTTTTTAATGAGTATGGGTAAAGAGTGGTTAAAAGTGATTAATATAGTTAAACTTACTAAATGCTCGCTCTGCAATCAAGTCGGAAAATGAATTAATCTGTCTTGATACAAGTGGCACAAAAGTTGCTTTGCTACTGACCACCGCTTCTAGTTAAACCGTAATCATTACAATTTAAATAAATCAATAGAGCGCCCATGTATTAAGAATCATTAATTTTTCATCAATCACTGGTGAAGGATTTTGTTTGTCAAGGGGACCTGTGACCTTTGTCAACTTCCGTATCTGCCGTCCATCCGCCTTAACTATGTTTTAGGTACATCTTTTTATCCTCCACTGAGAGACCTGGAGCAGCCGTTTGGAAACCGCATACGTTCAGAATTGGACTCAAAGACCGCCTGGAGATTATCTTATCTTTGGTGGCGACCGAATCTGTTTCCAACCCCTGGAGCGAGCAACCGCCTAGGAGTCGCACCAAAATAAAATCAATACCGTAACTTACAAATATTTTAAATAAAATTTTCCAAACGAGTCTTAATTTTTGTATGGGTGCTCGTTGAGGGCAAGCTTCAGTTGCCACTACTGAAAAACCCATTATAATAGTAGAAAAGTGGGTTGAAGTGGGCCCCTTTTAACTACGTCACACTATTATTGTTTATTTTATTTGTACTTTTAAGTATAAAAATTTCTTGGTCATACATTATTAGTTGTGGTTATTACTGTAATACACTATATAAATATAGTTATACTTATTACATTGTAATTGGAAGGAGCTAGTATAAAGTTATCTATGTACTGAAATGAATGTTATACGTTTGAAACAACCATAGAACACCAGCACGACTGGAACAGACTGGCGTTACATTGTTGTTTCCCATTTTTTAAGTATACACGATCTTTGAATATACTAATATTTTACTCAGTATTATAAAAATAGTCATTTTTAAATAATAAATAATAAGTGCGTTTAAAGACTCACTAATTAACAATTAGTTATTTAAAAGAACTGTGTTTCAAATAATAACATAACCAGTGTACTTTCAATACCAACAACTGATGAAATATAGATTACTATTTTCTGACAATTAAGTATTAATTATTGTTCAGGATGGCAACAAAAATTAAACTACACAATACCAACAATTCAAAGTTTAATTAACTGCTATTTCGCATTATCGAATACTATTAATCAAAATTGTGATCTATCAAAATTCAGTAAAGCTTCTGCACAAGTCGCAGTAAGACAATGCTACGAAAATGAAACAGAAATCAAACCTCGTATCATTGTACTCATGTCTCATATATGTATTAAGGTGTTAAGGTGTGTAAATTTTGGCCATTCAATTTTATTAATTATTTTAGATAGAAGAAAAACTCATTAAATACGGAATACTTGTACCGTCCTATCTGTACGAACACCTGCTTCATGTATGCATCTAATAAAGGAAAGATGAAAAAATATCAAATTCAGATTTTCATTTAAATAAATCTTGTTTATTCGCCACATATATCCCTAAGGCTTTGGCAACACATTCACATCACAATAAATATCAGAAATTAGGAAATTAGTTAACTTAGGGGTTGTTTCAACTCCCAATAGTCGAGTAGTAACTTTGGGCATTTCTAACGTATACCAATATTTACAGCATAAACAAACTTATATTTATAGAGAAATACTGCATACGCTTTCGTATATTAGTACTTGTAATATTTGCTTAAGTCTTTTTATAAAACTTAATCCAAGCATAGGCTACTTTATAAAGGCTGATACTATTATTTACAATAAATAGTCATGGTATATAGCTTGAATAAACAAATTTGGCATTAGTTTTAGTATCTTTGTATTATACTTATTTGTATTTATGTATAAAACTGAAATTTAGGAACACAAAATGCGTAAAACCAAAATATACATTTTAATTATGAAGAGATTAAAAGTATAATTGTGCGAAGGAAAGTTCTTATCTAGTTTTACAAATTGTGTTGAATAATTCATTAAGGATTAATCGAAATTTTCAATTCGATACTTGTTGAGGAACAATGGATCCAATTAGTTAATATTATACATTACCTACTGTGATACCAAATAAATTAAATGCTCAGCACCATACCAAATAATTGCCACTATATTACCATTTAAATAGGTACACTGCATTTTAAATTCTAATATAGAGAAACTTAATACACGAAAAATTATGAAATTAAAAAATTTAAGCAAAATTTGGTTTTGTATGTATGCATGAGTGGGAGTTTCAGTAAACTTGACCTTTTCATGGAAGTGTTCAGAGTAAGCTTGATTATATTGTCATAACTTCTCCATTTCTCGATTATTCAATTTACAAGAACGTAATTAAACCGAATTCAATCTAGGGTAAAGTGATATAATACATTTGGGAAAAAATTACAATTGTTATAAGCATTTATTTAAAAATAAGTGAACAGGACGTAACTAAAACACTAACTTATTCGAAAACCAAGAGATTTTTTTCAAAAACAATTTTAAATAAAAAAAAATTGGATTTCTAAAAATATCAAAGTGGGGCGTATTACATTCCATGTGATTGTAAAACTCCCCGGGGAGAAATGTTATCCTAATAGCTGTAATAAGTTATTTTCTATTCTCCATGCGTTTCATTTAACGTCCACATCTGTTGCACATATTGAGGTACATCGTACAGCTTTCATGCAACCACTTTCCACAAACTGTACACCGAATTCAATCATCTCTGGATTTGGTTGAATAATAATGTGCTCCACACTCAATGCAGTCGGTATCGAAAATGTCTGAAGACTCATCTGAAAATGCATAAACTACGGATGAATCTTCTGAAGACGAAGTAGATAGTTTCTTTCTCCTTTTATCTTTTTTCAAGCAGAGGGTTTTAGGTGTACTAGGCGTACTGGAACATTTGGGGAGTGTTTTAGCCGACTTTTTATCAGATAGAACCTGACGTTTGACTCTATTCTTTGGAGATGTTAGAATGATAGCGGACTGCTTCGTTTTGGAATTATTAACAGGAATAGTTGGCACAGGAGCAATCTCTCTCAAAAGTTTAGACGGAGTTTCTTTTTCTTCGGGCTGAATATTTGTTGCAGGATCATTGTGATTACAGAACCGGCAGCTTCTTCGGGAATAACTTCTTTAGATGGAGGTTTTTTCAATTCGGGCTGATGCGGTGTTACACAATTATTTAAGGTTTCAGCAGTAGCAGTTTCTTCAGGACGAACTTCTTGATTCGGCACATGCAGCATCAGAGATATTAAAAAAATGTTCAGGGATAGCGAATGGATCATATGGATAAATACCAGTTGCCTTGAATCCAGATACTGCATTACTAACGGAAGCTGATTTAACCCAAGCCTTTCCTATCAATGCAGAAACGTTGTGTCTATTCAACTTTCTGTCTTTGTGGTTAATCATCCAGGATCTTGTCTCTTGAGTGAAATGGCTTTTCAGCGGTTTAAAAAATTTGTCGAGAGACTGCAATGCTTGAGTCGTATGGCTGGGCAAACATAAAAGTTCAACATTGTTTGCAGGAGCCAAGTCCAACCGTTCCACCGCATTGCAGTGAGAGGCATGACCATCCAATATCAATGACGCGTTACCGGTACCTTTTCTTGGAATGAAGTATTCACGGAACCACTACATAAATAAATCGCTGTTAATGTACGAGGTCTTCTGGTTCATATAAACATCGGATCCAGGAGGAAGTCCATCTAAAAAATCTGGTTTTTGTATTTGCCCTTCATTATTGGCACTGGTGGGAAAAATGTCCCTTCAGCATTGCAGCATGTTATTAATGAAATGTTTTCTCCCTTTTCTGCACTCGTAAGAGAATATACATCTTTACTTCCCTTCGTGGCAACAACACGTTCTGCTTTATTATTGACTTGGATGCCTGTTTCGTCCATATTAAATATTTTGGACGGCTTATCTAATAAAACGTTTTCAGTCAATAATTTAAGCAAGAGATCAAAGTAATCACCAACTTCCTTTCGATTCATTCCTTGCGCCCGTGTTAGTGAGAGACCTTCAGATTTTCTAATAGAAAGACTGGTGTTCCTTCTTAAAAAGCATTTAGCCAAACTTTTCCTGCTAACTCATTGTTGTCCGAGAAGCAATTCTTGATGTGTAACTTTTTGGCGAAAGCAAAATCCTTTTTTTTACGTCACTTTTCCCAGTGCCTGTATATACAGGACCAACCTTCTTTCGTGTTCTCTGCTTAGTACTGGATTTCGACCTAAGTATTTTGCATTGCTGTTGGAGGCTAAATGTCTTCTTAAAGTTCTTGAGGGTGTATCATACTCCCTACTGGCTTTGTTTACCCCCATCTGGCTACTTTTCACCTTTTCTATGGCTGTTAGCATTGTAGCTTCGGTCCAAGATGCTCTTGTTGTTTTTCTTACACATACTCTGTCCATTATCTGAAAACAAGCATATAATTAGAAGCAGCAGAACATCATATTTGACTGGGGCGTTTTATCACCAAACATGTGGGGCGTATTCGAAATCGAGCGTACAATACGCCCCACATAAATATTTCACAAATAAAATTTATTTTAACTACAACGTATACTCAAGGACGTCCACTTGTTTGTCTAGATGATGGTCAAACAGAAAAAAAGTTGAAGAAAAATGTTTTGGAACATAACAAAGGACACTTACTTAAACTATTAAACAAATGTTTGGCTGTACTTACCAAAAAATATTATTTTTTTCCGAAAAATACCAGCGCATGAGTTTAACTACCGCATACAAAGTGACATACGTGTAACATGATCGGTGTTCTGCATAAGACTGAATCAGAAACAGACTGAAAGCAGAAATATGGCGGTGGGGCGTATTAAGAGCCGGGGCGTATTACACCACTTACCCTATCTCAACCATAACATAATCATACATTTTTAGAAACACTAAATGAAAAATACATGGTAGGTTAATCTTACAAGAAAAATGAGATCACATGCGAAAAAAAGGCAAGTTTAAAAAAGCTTTATAACAATATTAAAATAAACATAATGCTAATATCAAAGAATGCAAAATATATAGAGATCAATGCTATCAAATATGTTTGCATTTAATGAAACCCGCCATTAGCGCATTAGTGTCTTCTACCTCCAGTAGTAGGTATCAGTACCAGTAAAGTAGATTGAAATAAGGTAATACAGGAGTAGTGATGACACGATCTGCTTAGCATTCAGTAGGTAATGGGTTCTATTTCCGTTAGGTCTGCCCTGTATAAGGTTTTTTCAGGGGGTTTTCCTCATACACAAGCAGCGGCATGGTCACTGCTGTTACAGCTCAAATACTCATTAGAGCATCATCCTGTAGTCATTTTTGCGTACTGCATAGCTCAGTGGTGTGGGCAGGATTCTTACGTAATGCTGCAAAAGGGCACTCGCCATAACTCAAAAAGCGTCAAAATCGGGTAAAAACGTCCAAAAGGCACCACCTGTTAAATACATTTACAGCGGAAAATCGTCATGAACTAGACCTAATAATGGCCTAACAGGAAACCATAAGGGTCACTCACCATCAGATACTGTCCTTCCTGAAAATTCTGCGCAAAATTCTACCAAACTTCAATAAAATCTTAAGCTTCATATAAAAGCCGCATAATTGCGACAATAAAACTAAAACTCATTACATATTTCGATAAACCTAGCGCTAAAATCAACGGTTCTATTCTCTCTCCTGGTTATCTTCATATATTTTGTTTTTTCTTGATTCAGTTCTAACTCTCTCTTTTTTTCCTGTTTACTAATATTCTCAATTGCCTCTACTAAACTTTTCCTGTCTCTTGCTATCAACGCTGTATCATCTCCACTACTCTACTACTCTCTTTCATTGACTTTTCAATTATTGTTCCATCGATACAATATTCTTTCATTATTCCTTCTACTGCAATGTTGAATAGTGTCGCGGATAGTCCCTCCCCTTGACGTACTCCCCTGTGTCATTTGTCATTCCTTCGTGAGATAATACTTTTGTCATATTTATTATTTTCATTAATTTACCAGGGATGCTCGTTTACTTCGCGTCTCTTAAGATCGATTCTCTTATAACCATATCGAAAGCCTGTTTATAGTCTATGAAGACTATCTTCAACTCACATATTCTGTTCATAACTTTTCTCCACTATCTGTTTCGTTGTGTTGATCTCCCTCTCCTAAAACCATTCTGATAGTCCTATATTTTCTTGTTCCGTATATTCATTTACCCTTTTAAGTATCAACGATGTTAAAATCTTATACGTGATACTGAGCAAGGTTATCCTTCTGTAGTTTTCCGAATCCATTAGGTTTACTTTCTTTGAGATAGGTACTATTGTCCAATTCTTTCATGCTTCGGGGATCGTCTTTTTTCGCCATACCTTCCTCATTAACTCATATATACTTTTCTTAACTTCTTATCCCCCTTCTTTCAACATTTGTTCGCAAATGCTGTCGGGTCCCGTTGGCTTTCTTGTTTTTTAATTATTTCGCCAACTTCGCCTTCTGTTGGTTCCTCAACCTCTTCTTCGTCAGATTCTTCATTTTTGTTCTCCTTGTGGTCGTCTCTTACCGTCAGTTCTTTCATATATCTTCAAACTCTTTCTTATCTATGTTGGTGATGCTGTGTCTTTACCTTCTTTGCTTCTAATTTCTTGGTATAACTTCGTATTGTTTTTATTGACTTTTTCTATATCTTTCATTAATTGGTCGGTCCATTCTTGTTTTTTGTTTCTTATTATTTTCGGTATTTCCTTGCTCATTCGTTGGTATCTCTCATAATCGTCCTCTCTGTCAGTGTGTAACCGTTTTAACCTTGCTTCTTCTTTTTTTGCATTAACGCCTAGCATTGATCGTCAAACCAATCCCTCCTTAGTTGCTCCTTTTTTCGTCCTATTACTTTTTCCGCTGTTTCCACTATTCTACTTTTCATGTTGCCCCACTCTACTTCGATGTTGTCTCTTCTTACTTATTTGCTTCTTTAGCTCATATTCGCTTCTTTTTTAATCCTGCTTTAGCTCTTTACGTCCCACTTTGTTTTTATCCTTCGTCCTTTTTTATCCTCCACAACTCTTACATTAATTTTCGCAATCACTAACTGGTGATCAGTATCTAAATATTTCAGATCAGATCTTACGTCTTGTATTATTTTTTGTCGCGCATTTTTATTAAGGTGCGATCAATCTCGTTTCCACCCGTCTTTCATAGTAATAGCATGTGATTTTATGCTCTTTCTTATGTTGGTACTTTCCGCTCGCTATGTTCATATTCACGTGTATGGTTAGGTTGCATACTCTCCTTCCATTATCTGTAGTTATTTCATGCTACATTCCTTATATACCCTTGCTTCCCAATCTTTCCATTAAAATCTCCTGCTATTATTAGTGTATCATGTTTCGGTACTCTTTCACAAACTTCTTCTAGTTTTTCATAAAATCTGCCTTTTTCATTATCCATTGCCACTTCTGTCGGTGCATATCCATTTATCATGGTAATGTTCGCTGTATCATTTTTTAATCTTAGGATATCCCATCATTGATTTTTTTGAATTCTATGATATTTTTCTTTATTTTACCATTTACCATGAACGCAATCCCGTTCTTTCCTTGTTTCTTGTTTTCTCCAAACATTATTAAAAATTTCCCTTTTTTATTATTCCTTCTCCTTCCCATCTTACTTCTTATAATCCCAGTAATGCTATTTTATATCTATCCATTTCATTTTGCCTTTATCCATTTTGCTTACTTTCAAAAATGTTTTCATGTTCCATGTTCCACATCTCACTACTCTTTTTTTTATTTTTCTTTCTTCTTCTTTTTTGTTATCTATTCCTATCCTTGTCATTTCTGCACACGCTTATTTTCATCTTTATTTTTCTCTTTGTCCTACTTCATCGCTAGTCCCTGTGATTATTTGTGTCCGGCTTCCTTCGTTTATTAGTTTTTTGACTTTCTTTGGTAGAGATTTGGTGTTGTAGTATGTTTTAGGTCCTGCGTTGGTACTTCTTCATCTATTGACGACCTTTCATCTGTTATATTTTCTGATTCCCTTTCCTTCCTTTCTTCTTCCCTGTAAGGCGCTATCATAGTCTGTGCCCAATGTTTGTTTCTTTTCGGCTCTGCTCCTTTGAGTACTACTTCCTTAGGGGCATCAATATTTTTCTCTTAAATAGATCTTCCCCGATTTTTCCCCCAATTTTTTCCGTATTATCTTCAGTTTCATCTTCCTTTGACCCCCTAATTCTTCCTTCATTCTTCTCCGTTAATTAATAGCTTGTCCTTGATAATAATTGCCCTCTTACCTTTTCTCCTGGCTTGTATCATGTGTGGTATTAACTTCCTTATTGCAACTCTTCTCTCTTAGTCCATGTCTTCTTTAATGCAGACATCGGTTCCTTTCAGTTTCCTCCGGTGCCTCATAATTTGGTTTTTCTTTATTGCTGTGTGTGTCAGCCCAACTCTTATAGGTCTGGTTTCTTTATCATTGCGTTTTCCTATTCTATTAATAAAGTCTATTTCGTGCTCTAATATCTCTATCTCTACTTTTTCAGCTATTTATTTCCTAAATATTTTTTTTTACTTTAATTAGGTCTTCATTATTTTCTTCCCAATATGATTACATTCCTTTTACTTACTTCGTTTTCTAGTCTTTGAACTTCTTACATCCTGTTGTTTAATTGTTTCCTCCAGCCTGATTATTATTTTTTTTTTTGTTGCTGGAGGCCTACTTTTGTATCATCCATTTTCTCATGCATTAATATTAATTTTTCCACCATATCCTTTAGCGTCACTTCCTCCTCTTTTACCATGTTGAATGTAGCCACTTGTTTTCTACTGTTTTTAAGATCGAGATTACATAAAGGTTTTGAAAGTTTAAATACGGTACTGCACAATGTTATTTTTTTTAAAATATGTTCTTTTCTTATCTCTTTGTGCACTTTCTGCAACTTGATCGATCACTTATCATTTCACTTGGTCTTTTAAAGTCTTTTCTTTCTTAAATCTGATCGTAATCTGCGTGTTGTTATCAAACTCTCTTTACTTTATTCGCCTACCAATTCTATACAATAGTTTACCAGAAAGCAAGTTAATGGCATCCTCCACACGAACACAAAAAAACACATACTTTATCAGCAGCAGACTAAAAGAATAAAAGTTTACCTTAATTAGCACCTGCAATGGAATACGCTCCTTCGTCTGGACTACAATATAATAGGTCGTGCAACTGGTCCAATAGGGCTCCACTGAATTTCTACGGTAGCACTCAAAATAATATCTCACAAATGGCAACCTCCCATTTATAATTCAACCAAAAGCATCAAATAACTAGTCATCTGATTTAATGTAAATGCACCAATATTTATTCGTACTTGCTACCATTGCGTTATTTACAAAGCGTTCTTTAACGTCAATCCATTTACTCTAAACTAGTAAAGCGGCACCATGTACAGCAAGTTTGTACTTTATTTGTGTGAGCTGCGCGATATATGTGGAACTACCCTTTTAACTCGTTAAAATTAATCCGAATAACCAAAATGCGTTAAAACAGGTGAACCAAACATAGGTCCAGCACTTTGTAAGGAAGGACACACTAAAACCAATTACTTCCATGATCGAAACTTGTCGGTATTGACAAAACGAAACACTACGGTAGTGCGTGGACACTTTAAATTGTCCCATCCAAATGGAAGCGGGAAATATACCTACGGTAATGTTCGATGCACCCTCGGTTCGATATGACTTGTTCCCTTCTACTACAGTAACCCCTTTCGCGTATATTGCGAAACCGCAAACAAAAAACGTGAGCCCTCCACTACATCTTGGAATGGACTGAGTTTAATATCATGCTGAATTCACCTCTCCATTCACCCCTCTTACCTTTTAATTTAACCAATCATACCAATTTATTACTTAAGTTTTCAAATACGTGCCAACACGATCTAAACTCGAAAGCCGTCGGAAAATTGCATCACAAAAAAAAACATTTCACAACCGGTAGGCGTTATCACTGTAATCGATATCCTGTAAATTGAAGATTTCATAACGACGCTATACTTTAACTCCTCGTATATAAAAAGCGAAAATCTTTGTTCAAGACCAAAAACGTGTATCGAAAGAAAAGTCGACAGTTTGACGGCTACAATTTAAATTTGCAAAATAGGAACCATAGAATGTAATAATTTTATACTTAATATAATTTTACATGATGCAGTTTAACGTAAATGACTATATTTAACGATACCTATAAAATTACGAAGGACTATTATTTACAAAGAAACTTATCAATTCTCAACGACACTAGTAAAACGATTTCACTATCTACTGATACCAATACGTAAATCATATCTTAATTTTAAACTTTCATCTAAACTTGATAAACAAACCAAAAACTTTATTTCGTGTTCAAAAAAAAAAGTATTCTAAATGCGTTCACCACTTGTAAAATTTCGAATACTTCCCAAATACGTTAAAAAATCAAAATAGAACATTACAATCACCAAGCTTCCCAAGAATTTACTCGTTATTAAGCTTAACTACGTGAACTTATACTACATTTCAGAAGTACGGTCCTACAGTATAATTAACGGCAAATATTAGATAAAATTACGACCTCGTAACATTGCGTATACGCACAACCATGTGCGGCTACTTAGGCGAATGCTGGGGTAATAGTTCCCCCCTCAGAACCATAACTCCGTTTCTTCCGATCCTATCCTGACCACACCCACCCTTAATCCCACCATGCATATATACCTAACGTATGCTGGGAATCCATGATTGTGGCTGAAGTAGGTTGGAAAGCTCAAGCAACCCGCCCTCTCCCTTGGGGAGGGAACGAAATACGTGGCCTTTTCCTTTTTTTTTCCGGTAATACAGGATTCTACCGTAAATTTTGTATTTTGAAGCGATGCTGTATTGCAATGTTCAAAACGAATATTTTCATAGACATAGTAAAGGATTTACGCGGACGTTCTTTATCGTTACAATTAAAACAAAGTATAAATATTATTTTTGTAACTTGCTTCCATTTTAAAAATTATTATTAATTTTATTAAGTACATAAATAAAAAGTTTAGCTTGAGCAGGATTTGAACCTACGACATATACCTTGCTAGAGTTACGCTCTAACCAACTCAGCTATCGAGACACAAGCACCAATCACTGTAAATTTTGTCTTTATGCATATGGAACCAATGTAAATTCTAAATATAGTAAGATTACAGATGAATTACTTAATTTTTAATTACATATTTACTTTTGAACTTATTCGTTCATAACAAAATCGTATAATAATTGCTTCCATTTTGATCTTTTAATAGAGGTATTAAGAAACGCGACCTCATCATCTCCATCATTAATTAGCCATTAATTCACGGAACATTTTGTGAAAATTTTTAGGTTGGCAAAGCTTGATCCCGAATTATTTCATGCATATCACTCTTACAAAATGTGTGAAAAACAGGATGCGGCCATGGAAAACTTTGATGTGAGCAATTTCGTGACCGTCTTTTGGAAATGTCACGTATTTGAGGGGTCGTACATGCAAGATTTTCTTAATTGTCTTCCAGTTTGGTGTCTTCTGACACAGTTTGGATAAAACAAAAGACGACCAGATTTTTACTTTTAAAATTAAGAAAAGAGAGTTTTTTGTTTAAAAACGGCATAAAAAGGGAAAATTACAAAAAATGGTATAAAAAACGAGTTTCATTACTGTTTTCTATTTCGGTGTTAATATAAAACTAAAAAACCGCATGCTCATAATTAGCCTTCAGTGCGTTTCTGAAGTAAAACAGTACGGTAAGAAATTGAAACGTTTTGTTTTGGTTTCACGGTATTAGTATACGTATTCCTCACTTGCATTTGCAACGCTAAACCTTCACATAACCTTAAAATTTACTCAATCATAACCGTACAATTCCAAACTAAACTTTTGTTGAATAATTTAGTTTTGAATGAAGGTGAGAAACGTAAAACAAACCTTAATCATTGATTACTCAATGCCTTAATGTTATTGTAAAGAACAGCGAAGTGAAAATGTTACATTTCGTATAAGTGCATCAAAAAACAGGATCACTCGGTAATTTTGCAATTAGACATTTTAATTGTCACTATTGTTGTGAATATTTTTAGTAGCATTTACAGTTTTACCAGCTAAGTACTCTACTGCTGTCGAGGTGCATTTGTAAATTTTCTAACGTAATGTCTCGTAGATTGTGTGAGGAGATAGATGTCGATGGTGTAGAGTTGGAAAATATTGTAGCTATTTCCAGTTTTCTTTTTCCAACTACTCAATATACGCTTTGCAACTGCTGACAATGTCCATCCCCTATGTTGCTTCATAGCAATTAAGTTGTCATCTTAATGTGGTAAAGAAGCGGGAGGCAGGTTTAGAAATGTTGCAAAAGTTTTCGGAATTTGAACCATTGTATCCTTATTGTGTTGGCCTGACACCAAATTATGATTTTACGAGCTTAACTAAATTGTATTTGCGATAGCAAACTTCCTTTATACATTACTTTTGTCTTTGGTATGGATATCTTCGTTTTTGTATTCAATGTCTATCATAAGCATATAAACTAATTCTTTTCTTCTACACGCATCAAAATAACCAATTATAAGAAAGATCTGAAGAGAGCTTTATAAATTGAGTTAACAGTATAATAGGTATACAAATTAGTTATTTCCCTAAGCAAGTGCGCTGTTGAATTACTTATAATAATGGATACTGAAATTATAAAGCCAGTCGTTGACTTTAAAAACCGATCAAGCACTCAAAAAGTTACAGCGTTCATGATTCGAAAAATATTTAATCGTTTGTCAAAATCGGAATACCTATAGAATTTCTTACCTGCATGGCTAAATTCTTTTCGTTAGGTGCTGTACCTATAAATTGTTCAACGTGTTCTATATTTAAAATTGTCGAATTTTTTGCTTCGGACAACCGTTTTTGCAGACCTCGAAGTTTACAATATTTCGAAATGATAATATTTTGATGGATATTAATGATTGTCTTGAAATTTTGATTAATAGTCCAAGTGTTGAACTTTTCTTGCTGTTGCTTATCACCTTAAAGCAATTAAAACGTTCTCGCATACTTTCTAGGTTCTATTTTTAGATAGCAAAAAAAATGTACCCTTTTTCATATTTATCAAACGAATTAATTCATAGGAAGCAATGATGTTGCGGTTTCATTGGAGATATCTCTTAATTCTGACGGAGTACAAGATTATTCTTTCACATTCGTTATAATTACAGAATAATCAAAAAACGCTACTTAGATAACTCTAACACTAGAATATTAGTAGAAAATTATCGAAAAGTTCTACCAACATAGATGCAAAAGTATAATACCACAAACACTAGTATATACAAAATAGTGTATTAAAAGTATAAGTATTAAAAAAAAACTAAACATATTTAATACTCTTTGATATAATGATGTAATGATTCACAGTCAAGATTTAAGTTTAATTGTTAGTGTGCATCTGTCTAATTCCCGTAGTAACATGATTATAGCATAATATCAGAGAAAACAATCATGATGCTATCAGTTCTTACCAATGTTACAGAAAAAAGCATAAATTTCAATTTTGTTAATTTTCAAAGCATCTGCAACTTATACTTAAAACATTCTTTGAACTAATTATTTTCCACCTCAATTTTCTTCACTTAAGCCAAAATATTCTTTTTGTAATTATCTCAGTTCGTATACATTTTCTGGAAAACGTTAATACAACTATGTTTTATGTAGTTTTATTTGTTCAATTCATTCCATCTGTTAAAACACCTTTTCTTGATACAATTTTTTTACTGAAGTAAACTTTACGCATGCGCGAGGTGACTGCTCAAAAGCTTATCAAGTCGTGCCAGAACTAACTCAATCCAAAATATAAAGTTTCACGAACACAAACACGAACACCAACACAAACACGAATACGAATACGAACACGAACACGAACACGAACACGAACACGATCCTCCAATAGGTTTTGACCAGAATTTACTGTTAGCAAACTTTGATCTGCAACTCTTGGATGTAAGAAAAAATCTATTTAGTGTCACTATTCTACACAATCTTGTGAATAATAACATAGATTCGACAGCACTTTTGTCACGTCTTGAGTTCTTGGATCCACAGTGTTCTTGCCCAAAATTATAACTGTTTCTATCTTCGTGTAGCTCACACTAATATGTTTCAGAAACCACTAGTTTATGTGATGTGTAACAACTATAACAAAATTTCATCAGACTGCTATATTTTTTGTAATTCACTATCAAAATTTAGAAAACTTACCTTAAGAACAATATCGTAATTTTTGTTGTTTCGTGTTTCTTTTTATTTTTGCTTAATTAGGTTTTTCTTTTTTTTTCAAATAATAAGTTACTTTTCTGTGATATATGCATTATTAGATGTTTTTGTAGATCTTACTGGCATAATCAGATAACTTGCTTTTACGCACACGCAACACGTAACTGGCAACACGCAGCACGACACGACGCACGATGAACGATGCATGACGCACGACGCACGACGCACGACGCGCGACACGCGACACGCGACACACGCGCGACGCGCGACGCGCGGCACGCGACACGCGACACGCGACACGCGACACGCGACACGCGACACGCGACACGCGACACGCGACACGCGACACGCGACACGCGACACGCGACACGCGACACGCGACACGCGACACGCGACGCGACACGCGACACGCCGACGCGCACACGCGACACGACACGACGACACGACACGACGACACGACGACACGACACGACACGACACGACACGACACGACACGACCGACACGACGACGACGACGACACGACACACGACACGACACGACACGACACGACACGACACGACACGACGACGACACGACACGACACGACACGACACGACACGACACGACACGACACGACGCTAGCGCATGCAGAAAATAAATAATTGTAGGTAGTAGTTTTTGTAACATTTCTGAAAATTTCCCGCAGTTTAAACTTCTTAAATCGCTTTGAAGAAGTAAATCAATCAGAGAGCTCAACAGACTCGCTAGCGTCTAGTTGCACTTTAAAGAGCCGTAGTTGAAAGCTTTGCGCACATATTGCGTTGTTGGTGAGTTCATTAAATAGCTAGTTATGGTACGCATTCTGTAATATCATTTTTCAGTTTGTTGTAATCTCTATACGTCTAGACACAGTT
>JARFJB010002538.1:1452500-1552500 GCA_036346205.1 Vesta saturnalis
CACACACACAGCACACACACACACACACACACACACCAAACCACACACCAACACACACACCACACACACACACACGCACACACACCACACGCACACAACACGACACGAACACACACGAAACACACTACTAACACGTACAACAACACATGTACACCATCACGTTACAATACACATCGCTCTTAACACGCACGTACACATTACACACAATCACACGTACACGAAACGGAAACAACGCAGCAACCAGCTACGTCAACAACGCATCACGAAGCACTTCACACGCAAACATACACGCACACGCACTAGCTACGAGCCCATTACTTTAAGCACAAACCAACATCGCACGTACGCTACGCACAAAGACAGAATCTACGGACACGAACAAGCACGCGTAAAACACTACTTAACTAGTTTAAAAGATAATATTTGTTTATTCATTCCATATTAGTTACAATATTAATCGTTTCTTAACCGATTTACACATTACAAATAAATTCAGACGTTATAATGAGAAAAGGAAACAATTGAAGTTAAGTCCAGCTTACGTTTAATTAAACTGCGTATCCACGTATAGCACTTTACACTACTCTAATAACATTTTTAATAATGATAAAGCTAATTAGCATTAAGTGATGCCCATTTTATTTTTAAGTATTAAACCTAACAGTTCGTCCTGTTTTTGTCTTATGGCTCAAAGAGAGAATTTTAGTTAGTTATACAGCAAAACCTGTTTGCAGTATTGTTTCCACTATGCAATTCTTGCTCAAAGTGGTCTCTTTAGATTTATGTGATGTGAAAAAGAATGCGGGTTGCTTTGAAGTAGGTCGGAACTGTTATAATTTTTCGAACCTGCAAATGAAGTAGCTTAAAGTGTTAAATTTCATTTTCAACATACATTGTTTTATTTTTATACACTCAATAGTTTTCACTTCAATTTTCATTAGTATTGCTAGTAAACAATAATAATAATTGTTTGATCTGTAAATCTGATCTTTAACTTACTCGCCTGATTGTGGTCGGCTAAAATAATTCGAAATTGAGCTAAGGCAGATACTAATTAAAAATAGTGTGTAGAAAAATATTTACGTGTTCACCCTTTCTAGGAAATCATCTATATGAAAATGAATTTCATAATTTTAATTAAAAGATTATTTACAAAATGAATTTTTCCTTAAAAAAATTTTTGGATACAAAATTTGTTACTCCAAAACAATCGTGTTAATTTCTAACTTAAGGGCTAGGAAAGTTATTTTATTTAAATTTGACAACGTATCTATAATCTCAATATTTACAATGTAGTAATTTTTACTGAATATCGGGGTATGGGGTACATTCCTTTAGTCTACCTATTTACCATGTTTAGTTATGGTAGAGATGGACCAGTGTGGTATGGGGAATTTTTGTTTTGACTGAAAAGGAAGTATGTGTATTCGAAATACTTACACTTCTTGTTTTTCCACATATTTGGTTCCGACCTATTTCGTCTCGGAGCCGAGCATAAGAATACGGCCGAAAGGACATGACTGAAAGGGAGCGAGCGATGTAGGCGCATAGACAAGAAGGCGCGGGCCTATATTGGCGCGTGCCATATAGGCGCGAGCATATATGCACCAGCGCATCTTATTTTACCACTTCCATTGCTGTTTGTTTCTTTCGAGCTATTAGCTGAACAGAAATAATCATTTGAACGCATTAAGTTACAACCGATTATGGGATTATGCACAAACATGTGTTAATTACATTTTTAAGAAGTACGAAATGGTTGGATGTGTTCCTGTTCATGACAGAATTATTAAAGTTTCCTTCCGAAAAAAACTAAATAAATAAATCGTATATCATCCGTGGTAAATCAAACAATCGATTGAACCGAAGACTAAATATAATTATAAAACACATGGAAAGTACGGGTAAAATCCTCGACTTAACTTTTCCACTCAAGAGAAACTTGCGGATGGTTAAAGAATTGTTTTGAATTAAAAAAATAGTGACTACTTTCGTCCGCAAAATCATAAAACCAATAAAAGCTATTTAGTTGAAATTTGTTGCACATATTTAGAGCCTAAATGACTAGATCTCAGTGTTTTTACTCGTGATCGGGGTTTGGAGGAAAAGGTGAGACATAAGAGGGATAAGAGAGGGATGAGAGAAGTTAACTGATTGACGTACGGGGTAAGTAGAAAACCTTTCGAAAACCTTTGACACAATTATTATTTTCCATGATTCTTATTTGAGTTCTAACTATTGAGTCAATTGCAATGTGAAACTGAAATTATAGTATATTCATTACAACAAAATAAAATTTGGGATTGATAACCTCATCCACCTATAAACATCCAAGATGTGGACAGGATCGTCAATATCTAGGTAACAATACAGTATACAAAGAAACCGAATTGAAAACAGTTGTAGAGAAGAACCAATAAAAAACTTTTACTAGTTCTTTTTTTAATACTACTATATCCGTAAAATTCAACAAAGCAAAATCTAAAACACTCCTAGCTTTCTGTGAAAATATTTATACACCGATTTTGTATCCTAATACATATTTCTACACGAATTTAGTTGAGGTTGCGGCAAACGAGATTCTCTTGATTATCACGAGCCAAATGCTGTTGTTTGTGAGTGTTAGCAAGAACTTGGGGCCCATGTTCCCCAAAATCTATATTGATACACTAATTTTGTAATAAACGCAGACAAATGGATTGCTGAGTTAGAATAAGATGTTACTATATAACCTCATTAATTTATACTCAGTTTAAGTCAATAGAATCGCAGCGTTAGTGAAGCTTGAATTTCGCACAGAAAAGCGTGAAGGGCATAATCTGAGAGCATATTAACACTTTGTTATAGAACACATGAAAAGAAAATATTGTGCATTCAGTATCCCAACCATTACATTACATTAATCAAAAATGACTCAGCACAAATACAAATACAAACATTTTCACATACACCTGAATGTCTAGGTTAAGAGTTATTGTTACATCCAATTCGAAAACAATACACTATTGGCAAGAGTTTACACTTATCAAATATGAAACCCCTCAATTAATATGACATTTAAGGGTTCTTTGATCTATAAGCAGCTGATGAAAATATAATAAACAATTAACTTATTGAGCACAGTTGGTTTTGTAGCCAAATCTTACCTCATATATAAATTAAAGTAACAAATCATGGTTTACAGAAAAGCTTTTCTACTTTTACCGATTTTGAAAATTCAATACCATCATTAAACTTTATTTCTATTGATTTATTAAGCATTACAAATTCATGAAAAAGGATTATTAACTTTTAATTGGACAAACATATCAGATGAGTGCAAGTTTCGTTAATGATCCATTATGTATTATAAGTACGTTTGACTTTGGGGCCGTACCGAGTTACTAATTCTGTATTGTAAGTGTACACTTATAATGCAGAATTAGTAACTTGGTACGCTACTGAAGTCAAATAGGCAAAAACAGTAGAAATAGGCCGATCAATTCAACTTATAAAGCTATGTTAAATCCATGTTTACACCAACATAAAAAAAAAATAGATAATACGGTTTCATACAAGTCAAACATTAAAACACCCGTTTGAGTATCATAATGCACATGCTATAAACACAAAATAGAAAATTAATCAACAGTTTAGAATAGTTAACAACTTTGTTACCTGCACTAATGACTGAATAATGTGGAATTATTATAAGTACCATGAATGTCACTAATCACCATCATCGCAACACAATAAACTTTGGTTTGCGTGGATCATAGTAAATCGGCTGTTTTCCAAACGAATTTGATTCATAAATAATGATTTGGTATACCTTTGGGCCAAAATAGTCTCTATCACCGTAAAACGTTAAAGTTTAGAATTTGTCTGTGGGTTCAAACAATTGCCAATACCTTAAAACCAGAAAAGTCAAATCTTACCTATTACGGCAATGATTATAAATATATGGTAATTTCATCAATAGAAACAAACACAGTTTCTCCTTATCATGTTTGAAATGTAACTTATATTTATTTATTTATAACTATACAACAACATGATTTCTGTTTGTCTAAAGCTCAGCTATTACATCTTAATCAGGGTATGAACGATTTGAACTAAATCTCTAACCCCAAATTTGTTAAGAAATCATCACACTTTACTTGGGACCAAATGATTTCCTACACCTGGGCCTCGGTCAAATAACAACTTTTGAAAACTTTATAATTCCTTTTACACCACACATTTTAATTAATTTACACATTAATTGGTAGCTTTCCAATTAAACCTCAAGTGCGCGTGTGTGTTTGGACGTGCGTGCATGTGTGGTGTGATGTGGTGTGTGTGTGTGCTTTTTTTTTGTTTGAGGTGCATCCGTGAGTGTGTGTCGCGTGTGTGCGGGTGCTTTCGTGCGTTCGTGCGTGTATGCGTGCATGAGAGCGCGTGTGTGCGCCTGTGTGAGAATGATGCGCGTATGTGTTTGGGCGTGTGTGTGCATGTATGTACGCGAGCGCGCGCGTGTGTGTGGATGTGTGTGGTGTGTAGTGTGTGGTGTGTGGTGTGTGGTGTGTGGTGTATGGTGTGGTGTATGGCGTGTGGTATGTGGTGAGTGGTTTTTGGTGTGTGGTGTGTGGTGTGTGGTGTGTTGTGTGTGGTGTGTGGTGTGTGGTGTGTGGTGTGTGGTGTGTGGTGTGTGGTGTGTGGTGTGTGGTGTGTGGTGTGTGATGTGTGTTTGTGTTTGTGTGTGGTGTGTGGTGTCTGTGACTTTGTTTGAAGTGTATTTGGTGTGTGGAAAGTGTAGTGAGAGTATGTGGTATGCGTGCGTGCGTGTCTGTATGGTGTGTGTCGTGTGTGTGTGTGCCGTATGGTGTGTGTGGTGTGGTGTTGTGTGTGTGTCGTGGTGTATGCGGTGTGTGTGTGTGTGTGTGTGTGTGTGTGTTGTGTCTGTTGTGTGTGTTGTGTGTGAGGTGTGTGTGATGTGTGTGGTGTGCGGTGTGTGTGGTCTGTGCTGTGTGTGTGGTGTGTGTGTGGGTGTCTGTGTGTGTGTGTGTGTGTCTGTGTGTGTGTGTGTGTGTGTGTGTGTGTTTGTATGAGGTGCGTAGTGTGTGTGTGTGGTGTACGTGTCTGCGTCAGTGCGCGTGTGTGCATGCTCGCGTGTGTGTGCGGGTGTTTCGTGCGTTCGTGCGTGTATGCGTGCATCTGCGTGAGTGCGTGTGCCTGTGTGTGGATGGTGCGCGTGTGTGTCTGGACGTGTGTATGCGTATGTGTACGTGTGTGTACGTGTGTGTACGTGTGTACGTGTGTGTACGTGTGTGTACGTGTGTGTACGTGTGTGTACGTGTGTGTACGTGTGTGTACGTGTGTGTACGTGTGTGTACGTGTGTGTACGTGTGTGTGTCGTGTGTGCGTGTGTGCGTGTGTGACGATGTGTAGTGTGTGTGTGTGCGGGTGTGTCTGTGTATGTGTGTGTGGTGTGTGTGGTACGTGTGTGGGGAAGTGTTTGAGGTGTGTGGGATGTGTGGTGTGTGCTGTGTGGTGTGTAGTGTGTGGTGCATGGTGTATGGTGTGTGGTGTGTGGTGTGTGGTGTTTGATGTGTGGTGTGTGATGTGTGGTGTGTGGTCTGTGATGTGTGGTGTGTGGTGTACGGTGTGTGGTGTGTGTTGTGTGGTGTGTGGTGTGTGGTGTGTGGTGTGTGGTGTGTG
This sequence comes from Vesta saturnalis, assembly GCA_036346205.1. Lineage (NCBI taxonomy): Eukaryota > Metazoa > Arthropoda > Insecta > Coleoptera > Lampyridae > Vesta > Vesta saturnalis. The sequence goes on from JARFJB010002538.1 coordinate 1,458,180, forward strand.
GTGTGTGTGCATGCTCGCGTGTGTATGCGGGTGTTTCGTGCGTTCGTGCGTGTATGCGTGCATCTGCGTGAGTGTGTGTGCCTGTGTGTGAATGGTGCGCGTGTGTGTCTGGACGTTTATATGTGTGTGTACGTGTAAGTAGGTGTGTTTACGTGTGTGTACGTGTGTGTACGTGTGTGTACGTGTGTGTACGTGTGTGTGTGTTACGTGTGTGTACGTGTGTATGTGTGTGTGTGTGTGTGTGCGGGTGTGTCTGTGTATGTGTGTGTGTGATGTCTGTGGTACGTGTTTGTGGGAAGGGGAGGGTGTTTGAGGTATGTGGGGTGTGTGGTGTATGCTGTGTGGTGTGTAGTGTGTGGTGTATGGTGTATGGTGTATGGTGTGTGGTGTGTGGTGTGTGGTGTATGGTGTGTGGTGTGTCGTGTGGTGTGTGGTGTGTGGTGTGTGGTGTGTGTGTGTGGGTGTGTGTGTGGTGGTGTGGTGTGTGTGTGTGTGTGTGTGTGTGGTGTGTGGTGTGTGATGTGTGGTGTGTGGTGTGTGGTGTGTGGTGTGTGGTGTGTGGTGTGTGTGTGTGGTGTGTGTGTGGTGTGTGTGTGTGGTGCATGTGGTGTGTGTGGTGTGTGTTGTGTGTGTGATGTGTGGTGTGTGTGGTGTGTGCGGTGTATGGTGTGTGCGGTGTATGGTGTGTGCGGTGTGTGGTGTGTGCGGTGTGTGTGGTGTGTGTGGTGTCTGTGGAGTGTGTGGTGTGTGAGGTGGGTGTGGTGTGTGCGTTGTATGTGGTGTGTGGGGTGTGTGTGCGTGGTATGTGTGACGTGTGTGGTGTGTGGTGTGCGTGCGTGCGTCCGTACACACCTTACATTTCTCCTGGAACTGATTAGATTTTAAGAGAAATTCAGCGGCAGTAAGGGTGGGGGGGGGGGTCAATGAAATACTTGTGAGCGATATCTTTCAAAGATGTAGATATAGTTCTTAAACATATCAATTAATTTTATTCCATATACTTATTTTATACGAGTGTAACTTGGTGTCAAAGAATTTCGAAGGTGAAATTGAAATGTTTGTTCAAATTTTTGCAATATCTGAGTTACGATTCATTTTTAAGAAATTGTGAAGACATATTTTTTAAAGATAATTTAATTTTTAGTAGTATTTTAATACGAAGTCAAAATGCCTTAATTAATTAATTAAATAGGATTGAAAATGTTTAAACTGTATTATCGATACTTCTATGTTAGCGGGTGGCTTTGGAGGTGTTTTTTTTTAGCATCTATATGTCTACTAACCTCTAAGTGAGATGAAATTTTTAACGTCCAACTTATACAGATTATTGTCTTTGTTCCCTATTTTCGTTATGATCCAATTATAAAGAGGGGTATATGTTTATCCAAAAAAAAAAGAAATTCTTAATTATTTTATTTATTTCAATTTCCAGTTGTAGGTTGGAAGGTGGTGTGTTGTTCCACAGCAGGAATTTTTAGTTGAATATAGCCTAACATAATTAAACCTTTAGAGCCAACCCGTTAAATTGTCGCCATAAGTAGATTTAATATTTTTTATCCTTAGTTATGCGTTTTGTTTGTCAGACAAATTGATTAGCTTATTTTCAAGCCATTTAAACTCAATAGCATACTCTTTTTTTAAACTGAAATGAAAGGCTCATGAACACCCACAACCACCAGATCCCCGGTTAATTAGTTTTATTTTCAGGAAAGCCACGCGGTCCGCTTTACCTTTACATCTTACCGATGTAATCTAGGCCTCCATAGTACCGTCCACCTGGTTACCGCCCAAGGAATTCGATTTTTCCGTGGCTGTCGTTCTAAAATTTATGGTCCGCTCATTTTAAATAGTTCTTTGAGGACTAACGGTGCATACGTATGATATATATGATAACGATATTCGTGTTTTAAATATGTTACCAACATGTTCTAAGCTGCTTTCATATACAACATTTATACAATAATATCGTCCTTGGTTAAGAATCACTTGTTACCAAAGTCACTTTGTAACATAAACCCTTCCATAATATCATCAATAAACGTGATTACGACCTGAAAATGGTAAAGTTGGACATCCATTTCAGAGTTCTTTCGAAATATTAGATATGTATTTTTTCGTATTTTCAGGAACAGATGAGGTGGTGATCTCTGCAAGTTCGTGTATCCTTTTTGCAGCTTTCTGTAATATATTATATCCCGTACTACGTAGTCAATTAATTTGTTGGGCTTTGTAAACTTTGTAAAAGATGGTAAAACAGCAAATTGTTCCACATATGTTCTTGAATATTTCAATATATCCGTCAACTTAATCTTTGAGCATGACTTGGGCAATTAGGAAGTCTACCTTCAATAATGTATGAGACGAGAAATCGCATGAGTAACTTTAAACATCCAAAACGTAAAAAATTCCCAATTTTGGTCTATTTTTTATTATATTAACCAAAAACAGATATGGAATCTGTTGTTGTGCGTAGGATGCTAGTAGTGCAGTAGCTAGTCGGTTCTATCAAAGTATTTGTCGTAGGTAGTGGTGCGTGTGCGAATATGCGCAGCCTATAGAGCATTTGAAAGTAGATAAGGAATATGAGCAAAATATGACTGATTCTATGATATGTGCAGTGCTGTTTCAGCCTACCGTGTCAGTCACTCGAAATTAAAGATGCTAGAGTAATGTATTACTTTAAGGCTGCAACAGCCATACAGGGTTATAACACATGATGTTCAGGATTTCAAGGGTACATAAATCTGGTTTTGTATATCATACAACAAAATAAAATGGTTATGTTTCAAGAAGAACTCAGAAAGTTCCATCCCAGGTGCCTAGAATTATAAATGTTCGATATGGAAACCCCTTGTGATATGACAGATGTCAAGCCTGTAATCAAGCTCTTGCCATAATTTGTGAAGAGTATCTTGGTCGATTGTTTCGATGGCTCTGGTACTCCGTTGTTAGATCTCAGGTAATGGTGGTGTACACACTTTATCTTTGATGTATCCTTACAAGAAAAAATCACAAGGGGTGATGTCCGGAAATCTTGTAGGCCAGTTCAAGAGTACACCATCAATTTGGACCAGCACAACCGATCCATCTGTCAGGCAACCGATTTTGTAGTTCAGCCCTAACATTCAAGTGCTAATGTGGATGTGCGCCGTTTAATTGTAGAATGAAATTTGGGGATTGTTGTTCTAATTGCGGTAGAAGCCATTCCGTCATCATGTCCAAGAACATGATTTCATTTATTGTTTGTCCAACAAAAAAAAGGCCCGTATACTTTGTTGTAAGTGATAGCATAGAACACATTAACTTTCGGAGAATCGCGCAAGTGCTCGATATAGGTGTGTGGGTTTTACGAGCCCCACATTCTGACATTACGTCTGTTCACTTTACCACACAAGTAGAATGTGGTTTCCTTACCAAAGACTAAAAATTTTACAAAGTTTTCATTTTCCATCAAGGCCTGCATGTTCTCACCCAAAGAAAGTCTTAGAACTTTGTCATTTGGTTTTAATGCTCGAACAAGCAAAAGTTTGTAAGGCTTGAAATTTATACGTTTACATAAAATTTTCTAAACTGTTAGCTGTGGTTACGAAGCTCTCTGTTACATTTAACAGTAGATTTCTGTGGACTTAGCGTAAAACTTTCCCTTGCTTGCTCTACAATTTCATTGCTCACTGACGGCCTTCCAGTTGACTTCTTTTTACAAATGAACCCATTTCTCTTAAAATTCAAGTACCACTTGCGAATAGAGTGATTGTTGAGGATCTTCATTAAAACTGGTTCTAAAGTGACGTTGCACACTAATAACTGATTGGTTGGTGTGGTAATACAACACACAAAATGCTTTTCTGTCTTCAAATTCAGCTATTACACAATTGACAACAAATTGACTTTAACAAACAGCTTATACGTACTTAAACCAATGTAAACAAAATTTTGAGTTTTTCTTGCCAGTGTTACCAACTGGAATGTATTACATTGTAATATTGATTTTAGTAATGATACGTAGTAAATATGGAAAAATTTGGTTGCATTAATAATTTGGTAATCATAATGTAGTATAAAATGTAAATATGCAGAATTATAACGTTGTAATTAGATACAAATTTAGTAATTTTGTTAATTAGTATCGCCATCTGTGGGAGAAAATAAGAATACAATATACATCAGAGTTTATAGGAAAGTAGATATCTTCTTTGATTATGTCCCAATCCGACAATGTGCAATTTTTATCTGTATAGGTCAACTTTCGATCACCTTTGGGCCATAAGTTCTTTTTCTCTACGTCCATCTTGATATATGCTGTAAAATTTGTTAAAGGAGTGAATTATGGCAATCAACTACTTTTTTAAGAGATACCTTGGTTAAGCGGTCATGCCGTAATCACTCGGCAGGCATTGAATATTGTGAATGTTATATTCTGACAGCATCCAAGTATGGGGATTAAAACCTTAACAATCAACAAGAAGCAGTGTCTTTACCTCAAAACCTGTCGACCAAGAGTTTTTCTTTTCGGTTTGATTTTCGTTTGTACATTTTACTCTTAGTTTTCTGTTATGCATTTTATGATTTTCGTGTGAAGTGGTCCTTGAAGTTTTAGGTATTGGAGGGTATTGATTCCATTGTAGTTAGTAATTCATCTGTTGCAAATTGAGAATTGGAAATCGTGCGAAAGGTTACTTCATTAACGAAGGTATCGTAGTACGAAGAATCGTAACCATCGGTGAGTACAGTTTGAGTGGGCTATTTTCAGCTGGATATGCTGTTTAGTGACCTGAATCTGTCTGCATGCTGCAAATAAAAGTAGGACGTTCCATTACGAATCATTATTTAGGTTAATATTTACATTACTGTTCAGTGAGTGTATCCGTTGAATATAAAATAGATAGTAATTGTTGTTTTAGTATTAATGAACTTACTAAAATTCGAATATCACTTTGATAATCTTCATTGTTGAAATTATTTATGTTATACCACCACCAAGCATTTTTTGCAACGAAAAATTTCACTCTTGGTAAAATAAAATAAAGCATAATTGATGATAATAAAAAGCGCATGCAACTATCATTTAAAGCAAAATTAAAATTCATTCTAATTAAAATAAATTTCATGCAGAATAAAAGAAAATATAAAGTGGTTAAAACCCAAGAAACCATGTTATTGGTGTTACACGTAGCATAAATGAATATGTCAATGGTATTTGCAGAATATTTTATAGAGCATTGTTGCCAAATTGTAAATTTTTATGAGTATTTCGTTATGATCTCGCAAGTTTTGCATAATTGATTTGCAGTTGAGTAGTTGAGAGGCGAGAACTGCAGACACCATATATCACTATTACAGTTTCGAGTTTTGTATATACAAGGCAGCGAATGAAACCAATGTGTATGAAAATATATTTGAAGGTACATGCTCATTGCCTGGAAATTGAAGTTCTTAGAGATACTTTACATTTTTCTAAATGTGTCCATGAGCTTCAACAATTATTAAAACGGACCCTCGTTGCTTGGTTAAACATTATATACGCAGTATTATAATCTCAAAAGACTAATTTTGTCCACCAAAAAAAACTTAGTGAAAATTATATTCAAAGAATCAACACAAAAATAGAAAAATTCTGTAACCGTTAAACATTAGGCAACGCACAATCAGATGTCTCTGTCGTGGTTTATTAAGTTCCCCTCCCTATGTTTAAAAAAGAACAGACTGATTTAAATAATTATGTGAAAATAGAGTGTTATGCATATTCATAATTGAAATTGTTTTATTTACACACGTTTCATTTGGAAATTGAGCAGGGAATTCTATAAATTACAAGCACAATTAAAGAAGTATTCAAGTAAATGTAAAACGTTTACCACTTTAAATAGAAAGATTAATTGTTATCTGTTTAAGTTTTATTAATGTCTACATTGCATGTAGATGAAAATCAAATAATGGCTTGACGATGACCATTAATTACTTTTTCAAATAAAAAAAATGTGTTAAAAGATTTGTAATTAACCATGCTTTATTGATTGCCGTTTATACTGTGTGTCGTAATTTATTGTTTCGAAAGAGTCAATTGATTTCGTACCTATTGTGGTAATACTTTTTTATTTAAAAGTACGCGGTCTAAGAGGTCAAATTTTGCCGAAAATGTATTACGTAACATCAAAGTTTATTAACTTGGAATATTTATTTTTTTGTAATTATCAAATTTACAAAGTTCAAAGAGAAAACAGAAATCCTTTAAAAACGTTAACTGAAGGCAATAAATTATAAAACTTTAAAGTGAATTGTCCGCGAAAATTTTGATTTTCTTTCGTGTAATTTAATTTCATATAAACACTTCTTCCATTCCCAAAATTAGAATCTTTGTCAAAAGTAATTGATGGATTTTCGCTAGTAACTATAACAGATATGGAAATTAAAAATATTAATGTTATATGACTTTAGGGTTTAATAGTAATGATGAAGTATCAAACTAAGACATTGTGATCACAAATAGTAGCACAGATCGAAGTGCTGCATTATTTTCTTGTTTTCATTAAAAGTTATCCTTTTTAATTCAACAAAGTACGTTATTTCATATTTTATGCAGCTTGAACACTATTCTCAATTTGAGCAACGTAACATTAATTACTTGTAAAAATTTTAATGCTTGATTACATTGGGCCTTATAACGACCTCTGTCCGTAAGTAACACCTTCAGTACTCATGATGTTCACACCCTCTGTGTTCATAACATGTCACAACAGTAAAGCAGTAACTTCGATATGGTTTTGTGTTTAATTTTAGACACGGATTACTGTTTCTGCACTGGACATTAAGCAAGTAGCACCCGTTTTAGAAGAGCTTCAACAATAGTATATTCAGAAACGTATTTCATAAGTTGCGTTTTTATTGCACGAGTGTAAGTTTAGAAAACAAGCGAGTTTTTTAATGAACGAGTGCGATGAAACGTCTTGTGAAACGAGTTGCTTATGCTATTTTTTCTACTTTGCGTATTTATGTTGAAAATTTTGAAAAACATTAATTTCTATTGGTCACCTTGTATGTCAAGTATGACAATTTTGGATAGAGGTTGGCAAAAATGGTATTCGCCTGTTTGAGTTCGATTCAAATTTTAATTTGCTACTAAAGCAATAAAAGAAAAAAATTTCTTAACGATAATGCTAATTTACACTCAAGTTAACAAATCTACAGAAAGGTATTTCTTAACGCTAATTAAAGTTGTATTTTACAGAAAAACATGTGAATAAAAAACGAAAAATCATCCATATTCGGTGTTGAGTATCGTAACCATTACACTACGTGAATCTGGACAAATTCAATAAAAAGGTAGATTATGGTTATTTCCACATATAGATAAATGTCTAGGTTCACAGTGATTGCTGCATTCAATTCAAAAACTCTACACTGTTGACAAGGCAGTGAAATGAAATAATATTTTCCTTGCTTTGTTGTCCTAAATTGAACATTATTTTATTCATATTAGTATTACGTTTATACGAAACGAAGTGTGTGTTTATTTTGTTGGTGCTGTGAAGGGACAGCCTAAGAATTTTCCTACAGCAGAGAACAACTGCTTGTCGTACTAGTGTTACGGTATAAACTGGCAACAGAACGGGATAATAGGTAAAACTTGGAGTTTGCTCGACTGTTCAGTGGTTGGGGATGACATAAAACCGGAAAGGGCGCCAGAGCATTTGAAATTACACAATCGGGGTTGAGATGCCTGACTACGAATGTTCACAGCTCATCTAAAAACCCAAATAACTCGCTTACCTTTGGACGAAATCACAGGCTACAAAAGAATCGCACGTTTATCTTAAATAATTACTTGCTGCAAAATTCGTCAATAATCTGATTGAAAAAACAATAATTTTGTCGTTACCTCACTTTACTTAACAAATCTGTCTTTCAATGAAATTATAATTCTAAGAGAAGAAAGCACTTTAAATCAATTTTTACAACCACTTCAAATTATATCAATCAATTCGCTGCAAAGCATACTCAAGATCATAAAAAAAAACAATTAACGCATCTTTCGTTAAATGTTACGTTATAATTACAATAATCAATTGATGATCTTTCGAACGTAATTACTACTCAAAACAAACAAAAAAATATTGACGTTAATTCGATTATCTCATCTATTAACAAAACAAACACTTAAGATGCGCGTAAATAATGTGCTGTATAAGAAACGGGGTTCGCAGCTGGATTCAGTTTAAAAAAACAAGTTCATTAATCTGTAGATATGTATTATAAACAAACTACCTCAGAGATATTGAAACAATGGTTACATTGGTTTTCCATACAAATTAAATTACTTCGTTTACTTAAAATGTAGTGATACTAGCTAGTGTCAACGTCTCCCTTTACTAAATTTCTGTAAATATTACTGGTATGCCAAGATCACAAATGGTTACCTATAACAAATAATCTGCGTTCCCCTTTTTAACGCAATTGTCACACAAAGTTTCGGTACAAAATGGTCAATACAACAAATAGAAACTGACATAAATTTGGATTATAACACAGATGAATACACTTGCCTGAAATTTTGAATGGGAAAATATTAAAGAAATTGATCCCACAGGAATTGCAAATGGTAACGAACATCCGCTGCTTAAATCATCATCTAAGTAATTTGAAGGTTAAAAAAAAGATTCAGCACTTGTCATGTATGGTTAAAATGTACCATAGATTTTAGACAAGCCAGTTGTTTTAAAAAGGTCTTCGTTAGAATCTTTAGGTAATGGTTCAAAAAGTGACGATCAAAATTTGAATTTCGACGCCAATTAGTAATTTAAATTTAAGTTATGAATATTATTGCAAAAATCATTCCGGTTTGTAAATGGAATGTAACATTTCCTGGGGACTCGTTGCCATTAAGCGCATTTTTGGAACTAATTTCGAAATTACAGATTTCAAGATATTTTAATGATAATCTATTTGGATTTATTTACCGGCAACGCGTTAATCTACGTTGGATCGATTAGGAAGAATATTAATACTTGGCGTGAAATTGTTAAAAGTTTAGTTTCAACCCGTGTACTATGATAATAGGTTATTGGAAGAAATAAAGCGTCGTACGCAAGGAACTGACGACCCTATGGGAATTTATATCGCTTTTATTGTGGACCTTATTTTATTTCATATCTTCTCGGGGGATAGAAACACAAATTTAAAATTTTTTATAGGTTATAGCCTCTTCAAAATACAACAGTATTAATTTTGTCAAATTCTAATAAGACAGTGGTGTGGTACAAGGTGTTCGTAAACTTTTATTGTACCATATCCCTGTATTTCGAGCTAAAGGCTTTTGTCTGCAATTCTTCACTAAATTTTCTACATAAAAAGTACTCTTTGTTAAACTCGCTACAATACTCCATTTTCCAGATTTCTAACTGTTTATTGCAATAAGACACTTTTTTACATTGTACATTTTTTAGTCAATAAATTTGTAGTTGTTGCAGATGTTTTCCAAATAATTTAAACACATACGTTTTTTATGGGTTCATAGTTCTACAATTGAAAAGGGTAATTTGAAATTTGTTCATTTAATTTAAATACAAAACATTGTAAACAAAAACCGGATTAACCCATGAATAAACTTATTATTGAAACTATTTTGTATGTAATAGTTAACTACATTAACAAATGTTGCTATTTCATTAATTGTTCAAAATGACGTCCTTCAGCTTCAATACACTTTCGCATACGTTTCTTCAGTTGGTTGGTAATTTTCCTCAGCAAAAATCTATTAAGACAACTCTCTGCAAGTAGTCTCTATCTCTGAGTTCTCCCACCGTTTTGACTTGTGTCGAATATACTTTTTGTTTTAATATTCCCCACACGGCATAATCCATTGGATTACATTCAGGAGACCGTGTTGGACACTTGACTGGTGCATCTAGTCCACGGCAGTTAAGGTTTTCATTTAGCCATTCCCTAGCTTGCAGTGTAAAATATGACGAGGCCTCATCGTGCATAAACCACATTGAAAGTCTACGTTGATAGGTACATCATCACGAAGGTCTACTAAATTATTCCTAAGAAAATTTTAATTTCAATATTCCGATAGAATAGAAGGCCCGATAAACTGGTCCCCGATTACTCCAGCCCAAACATTAATTTTAAACCTGTGCTAATGATGTGTAACTTTCATGGCGTGCGGGTTTTCGTCAGCCCAAATGTGCTCATTGTGCACATTAAAAACACTACTTTTTGTAAATATTGCTTCGTCCGCAAATAATACATTAAAACAAAAATTTCAACATGTATGAATTAATTTAAGGAAAAATAAAGAGTGGAAATTATTTACAACCACTACAAATCTATTGTTTAAAAAAATTTACAATGTAAAAAAGTGTCTTATTGCCACAAAAGTTTAAAAATCTTGAAAATGGAGTGTTGTAGCGAGTTCAATAAAGACTATCTTTCATGTAGAAAATTTAGTGAAGAATTGTAGACAAAAGTCTCTGTATTTTAAATATTTCTTAACGATGTACCATTTACGGTACTTATAGACGAGACACCCTGTATGTATGTATGTATTATATATATATATATATACATACATACATACATACATATGTACTCAGGGTGGGTGTCTACTGCGTGGACGGAGGAGATATCAAAACCAATTTTGGTGTGGTAATACACAATCATTGGACCAACATTCTAAAAATATTTAGGTATATACAGGGTTGTTGACAAAAATACCCCAACCGAAACCTGTTTTTTTAAATGGAACACCCTGTATATGTTTTGCAATTTTGGATTCACTGTTACATTAGAATAAAAGTATAGAAATTTGTATCTGGATCAATAACCATTCGGCAGATATCGTCACTTTAGTACCAAAATAGAGTTAACTTTGGAACCACGATGCGAGCGTTGTCAGGACGATTTTGTAAATCTGTTTATATCACCGATTATTAATAATATTTTACTAACAAACAAACTGGGAAATTTTTCCAAAACACGTAAAACTATACAGAATGATTAACTTACGTGAAATGTAGTTTTTCCCAATTTTTCAAAAACCTTGTATATTTTTTCACATTTCTATTCCCCGTGAAAAGCGGATACTTATTCGTAACAGGTTTCATAGCCATAAGACGGGCCCTTCTTGAGATATTGACGTTTTATTTGAAAATATTGACGTACAGAAGAACAAATAAAACAAACTCCAGAGCAAATAAGAAAATACGAAGGGTAAATTAATTATGTAACTGATACGAAAACTTAATTAATAACTAAACAATAAAATAATTCTCTGTACCTAAAAATAGGTTGAACAACTAAACATAAACGAATAAAATCATAAATTCAAATCAAATGTTCAAAATGTAGGAGGATGTTGGTAAACCTTTCTTCAACGTAGCCCCAAAGGAAGAAATCAAGGGGCGTAAGATTCAGTGATCTGTCAGGCCAGTTTTGCACACCACCTCATCCTATCCGCCACATCGGATAATGTCTGTCGAGATATTGCCCTACGTTGATTGCATAGTGTGGAGTGGCGCCATCCAATTGAAACCACATCTTACGAATATTATCTATCTCGATATTTTCCAAAAGCTCGGGTAAATAATTTTCCAAAAACCATAAGTATCTTTCTACAGTAAGACTCCCATCAAATAAAAAAGGACCAACCACATTAAAATTGATTATACCGCCCCACACATTAACAGACCATCGATGCTGGTGATCAATAACTCTTAAGATGTGTTGATTAGTATCTGAATAGTGATGATAGTTATGTGTATCAATGTTGCCATTATTGTGACAAGTTGCCTCATCTGTAAATACAATGTTTTTAACAAAATTGGGTTCTTCATTGACTTTAGTAGTTACCCATTGCAGAAAGATTCACGATTTTGAAAATGTATTTCACTTAAAGCTTGATGTTGCTCGATATGATAAGGATTCAATTTGTTTTTTTTTTAAATAAAGCTGCTATCTGTATTTCTATTTAGGTCTAGCTCTCTGGTATTAATTTGCGGATTTTCTACAAGAGATGCCACAACTTGAAACCCAATTTCTTCATTTGGGCTTGTATCTGCGCGCTTGGGATAATACACTTCCAGAATTTATAAATCTCTCAGCTACCTTCAAAAACGATTCTTTTCGCGGCTATCTTCTCTCTGGCTATGCTTCACAGTACAAACGGGTAGCCAACAAAGCATTTCTTTGAGCTTCGCCGTAAATAAAGGTCAGAACGACCATTTCTTCTTTGGAAAAATTCATTTCATACAAAAATTGACAAAACGAAAATTCAAAAACACAAACTAATGGAACAATATTTCATTGATTGTACAAACGTCAAAACAATAGATGCAATTGTTCCTCATTATTACGAGCGGCTAGCCTACCTGATTTGTTTTGTTGATTTCTGTCAGTAAATTTGTATTTTAGAATGTTTTTACGTAAAAGCGTGAATATCTCAAGAAGGCTCCGTCTTATGGCTGTGAAACTTATTATCAATTAATATGTACTTTTCACGGGGAATCGAAATGTGAAAAAATATACAGGGTGTTGCATTTGAAAAAATTGAGAAAATTGCATTTCGCGTAAGTTTCTGTAGTTTTACATGTTTTCAAAAAATTTCCCAGTCCGTTTGTTAGTAGACTATTATTAATAGTCGGTGATATAAACAGATTTAGAAAATCATGGTGACAACGCTCGCATCGTGGTTCCAAATTTAACTCTATTTAGGTACTAAAGTGACAATATCTGCAGAACGGTTAGTGATACAGATACAAATTTCTATACTTGTATTTTAAATGTAACAGTGAATCCAAAAATTCAAAAACATACAGGGTGTTCCATTTAAAAAACACAGGTTTCGGTTGGGGTATTTTTGTCAACCACCCTGTATATACCTAAATATTTTTAGAATGTTGGTCCAATGATCGTGTATTACCACACCAAAATTGGTTTTGATATCTCTAATAGTTAAGGAGCAATCTTCCGTCCACGCTGTAGACACCCACCCTATATATACATATATATATATATATATATATATATATATATATATATATATATATATATATATATATATGGTGTTTCCAAATTGATGCGAAATAAATTACATTTTTGAAGGTTTTTATAATCCTGCAATGTTTATACAAGGGGGTGAAAAAGTCATATTTTGGCTCAGAACCTTTTAATGTGTCTACATTTTCTTGCTTAAAAAATTTATTTAGAAGGACGGATTCAAACTGTAAAGTTTTTATATCTTAAGTATTAACCATACAATTTTTAATTTGATCACAAAAAATAAAATATTACTCATTCCTTTTTCACATAAAATGAGAGTTGTTATTGAAATAGGCCTGTGTCAAAGTTTTATTGTCCTAGTTTCCGGAGACTTATGTAAATGCTTAAAATAGTTTGCATAACTACATACAACTTTATTAAAAAAATGGTATTCCTATTCAGCCCAAAAATGAAAATTAGGAACCTTCACAATACCAAATTGAACATTAATATTATTGTACTACTAATTACCAAAGTTTAAAAAATAACATAGAGATAATCAAGGCAGTAAAACTATTTGTCATTTTGACATCATTTGACACAGACCTCTTCATTCTTCTTAGCAAACAATAACCCATCAGAATTTATGTGAAAAAGGAAAGAGTAATATTTTATTTTTTCTGATCTAACAATTTTACGAGAGATCGTCAAGACATAAAAAAGTTGCAGTGCGAATCCGTCTTTCTAAATCAATACATTATAAGGGTTGATTTTTTTGCCCTCTTGTATAAACATTGCAGGGTCACAAAAACCGGCAAAAAATGTTATTTGATTGGCATCAATTATCGGCCAAATTTCATTCTTCTAAATTCTTCGCCATTGAAGATAGAAACAATTCTTTCCCCTAACTTTAACGGGCTGTGTCTTGGAGGAAAAGTGGTTTTGCACAAAAATTTATATGAAATTATTTTTGCGGAAAAATATTTTACACCAATTCCCAATTATAAACTGCGAGAAATAAATTAGAATACTTTAGATTTACATTTCCATGTGTTACATAGTTACATGATTTACATAATAGCTCGAATTTGTATACTATTTGCTCCACCTTTATAATAATATCCTTGTAGATATACTTTGTAAGAACAAATCCATTGTAAACAAATCATTGATAAAAGTTCAGTTAAAGATATTCTACTATCAAATAACTATAATTCGTAAAGAATGGAGTTTTACATATTAACCAATAAAGCGTAGTTCTTTGTCTTCAGAAAATAGTTTTCAGTATGTAAATACAGTTAAAGTAAAAAATATCTTCTACAGATTTAAATTTATTATAATTTTATATTCCGTAATTAACAACATCACATTTGTAACAAGTACTTTGTTAATTAAATCATATAAGACCAATACCGTGATCTGATTACATACTTACATACTATGAAACTAATTAGAATTATGTTTACTGTACAAACATGTAAACTTAAGAGCAAGGTTTTAATCATAGACATAATGTATCAAACATTTTACAAAGAAAACATCGATATATCCTTACGGATTCCGTTTATCTCATTTATACTAGGTAAAGTACGAAATGATGTAGATTTAGTAACGTGAATATAATAAAGTAAACTTTTAATGGCGTTTTCAGTTTGTGAAGTATATTATTATGAAAATGTACTACCAAAGGTGAAATTCAATTCATATTGTTTGGAAAGTTAGGGGTAACGACCCTAAAATGAAAACTTGTCAGAAAATCCTTCTATATTGGTGTTGCAGGGTAATGTAGTGGGAATATTAATAACCCCATCCCCTATTAGTTGGTTGCTATTTTGACCCATCCTAATTATCCCCTCATCCTCACTTTCCCTAGGGTTTTGTATCTATTTCAAAGGTTGTAAGCGTTCAAGTGTTATAATGAGATCGTATTTTGTTAAACGCACCTACCAGTTTCCGTTTGTTGTTTACTTATTTAAATTGCTAATACATTTTACACCGGAAAGTATTTCACAACGCTTTTTGCGTTGATCTTGTATTTAACTGTACTCAAAGATATAAGTTTGTTAGTGTGAACAACATTGTCTACCATTCACTTTTAGTTATATTATACTCCGTTTAGTATAATGTATGTAGATGAATTATTGTAGTCCCTAAAATGTATAATTATGTTTTATTGTTAATTGTGTTTTAACAGCAATCAAATAATAAACATATTTAGAAATAGAAATATTTTAAAATCACACATTTTTACGAATCAAAATTCTCTGTCACCAATGAACCGGTTTGAAAACAAGGATCTTTAGTCTATGGGAATGTTGACATGCTGTACATAACTCGTTAATGTTTACCAATCTATCAAATCTCATATGAAGTCAACTCAAATTCCTGTAGCTGCATTTGTATTTTTTACTAAGTCTGTAAATAAAGCACAACACGTCAGTCTTGTTCGGCGTCTGATGAAGAAAAGTCATCGCCTAACTGGATGATCAACGGCTCCACTTGAACTTCTGTAGTGTTATCCAATTGCCCCATATTTTCTTCCACACTTTGCATGTGTCTAATGGCATTTTTTCAATTAACTGACGTCACGTTTGCAACAGCGGTGCAAAATAATTGGTTCGATTTTAAATGTTTTATTGCTCCTCGCAACTTCACCCTTGAATTGTGCCCATATCAGTTCGATTGGGTTTAATTCGCAATGATATGGAGGTAAACGCAATACAGTTTGATTCTGTGTTTTTGCTATCTCATCGACAACTAATGTAGGAGCAACAGCAGCTTTTCTTACAAGGTCGAGAAGTTTGTCTTTGATCATATCTGGTTCGTAATCAATGGATTTGCTGGTTAGCCATGCCTGAATGTCAGCCTTTTTTGATCCTGAATTTAGATTTTTATCGATCTTTTTGCTATGATAGGAAGCGTTATCTAACACTCTAACAGTGTTTTTGTCTAAACGTACAAGAACGTTGCGAAACCATTCATGAAAAATAGCAGCTGACATTTCTTCATGTTAATCGCCAGATTTCTTGGACTGGAGCAACAGCAAACTATGATCAACAAAACCGTCATCGGAACCAATGTGGAGAACGATGTGGCGTTTTCCTTTTCCCGATGGATCCCGTAACCCCGTTGTTAATCAATTAACAAACGCTTGTATCGGAGTCAAGATGGTTGTATCTTTCCATACTTTGCTTACTGTATGGCCAGCATTAACCCAAGTCTCGTCTAAGAAATATACCTTTTTTCCTTCTCTGTATTTTCTAATTTGTCGTAGATAACGTCGCCTCCACGCAACTATCTCGGATTATTTTTAAAGAAACTATTTCTTGGCCTCTTGGACTACCTATCTTTCAAAATAAAGAATAATTTAAGTTAGAGGTAATTTATTCCTTTACTCACTTAAAGCCAATTTCATTCAACAAGGTTCTTAATGTACTCCTTTTTAATTGAGGCATCTCATCGAGCTCATCAATAACGCCACAATTGTATTTAGAGTAAGTGTATCGTTTTGTTCAAAGAAGGAATGGACAATACGCCTAAGATTACTTTTAGTTTAGTCGTCAATATTGTCCAGAACTGCTCTTTGTCGGTGGTACACAGTCGGAGGACGTAATACATGTGTTTGCTTGTATTCACGTAGAATGCTGTACACACTTTTATCTGTAATACCTAAAATGGATGAAGTAATGAATAAAATATGTTTTTATATGTTTTTATAAAGTTATTATATTATCTGCTCCTTTTGCTGTAAATGCAACATTTTCAGTCTTGTTCGGGTTTTCTTCAACACAAACTTTAAAAATGTTTAAGATTCGCTCCTTTTCGTCAACGGAAAATGTCTGGCCGGGCGTTTTTTCGGGGGCGACAGATTTCGTTGATCCATAATAAATGTAATTATTTGCTAATCGGCTACAAAATTGTAGCTAGTATTGAAAAATACTGTTTTTGAAAATGAAAGGTACTAGAGCAAAAGCTTTAACCAAAACAAAGAATGAAAACACAAATGCTAAATGACAAATTACTTTTACATTTATAGGTTAATATAATACAAAATTTTTCTAGGTTGTGTGAACCCGGCTATCCAATAGAAATGTCCCACTTAAATTTGGAGCACTTATTGAATCTGTTCGTTAAACGGAATATACTACTTTATACGCAATTCCTAAAGCATTTAAAAGAAAAACTAAAATGTACCGATTGCCTGACAAATACAATGCAATCTGACGGTGGTTATGTATTTATTTCACCTAAGCCTGAGGCTGTTATTGTAATTTGAGAAGTATAAGAGGTGAATATAAATTTGCTTTTACGTGCATAGTTAAGATGGTGTCGCAATTCTTTTTAAAAGTTTACCGAATCGTTTTGATTAATTATGTTCTTTATAAAGTTCGTAAACTTTGGTTGCCCAACTAGGTTCCGTTTTAATTAAGCTGTGGGCTCATCAGTTCTTGGAAGTACCATGTTGCCATCGTGTGAAACTTATAGCTTGCATTTTTTGGTTTTGGAGAACCACGGGTGACGCTCGGGATGATGTGATAAGAGAAAAGGGACATTGGTGTTTTTACGGTAAGTCTAGGGTTGGAAAGGCAGCGATGTAGAGTCCCGTTATCGCGGCACAGCTGCATATTCGGAATTACAGGTAGATGGAATCTTCTTACGTCGGTACTGTGGCGAAAGAGCTTTTGTTGGGGTAGCTTCCCGTTAACCCTTCATGGGGGATAGTGACTCTTTTGAATGAATAACGCCATTCTGTAGGATTATTTGTAAAGAAATTCCGGTTATACTGTTAGTTTCGAGTACATAGCTGGCCATGATAAAGAACAAATTTGATGTGTATAGTGTCGCTTTAATAAGTTTTAAGTAAATGAAGATATGTATGTATATATATATATATATATATATATATATATATATATATATATATATATATATATATATATATATATATATACGGTGTTTATTAAATAGTGTTAAAGCTTCAGCTAGCGTTATAGCCCATGCGAATCTGAGAAGCCTCATAATTAATTAATGACGAAATTGCAACGTTGGAAGCTACATGTAAACAAATTCACCAGGTGATACGCGACACAAGGCTTCAGAAGCATATTGGTGATCAAAACAGTACAGAACACATTTTTATTATTGAACATATTGTTGAAAATGGCCACCGTCCATGTCCATGCACAATTTCAATCAAAGAGGGATTGAATCCAAAACACGTTCCAACATTTCCAGGGTTATTTGCTAAACAGCAGCACGAATTCTCTCCTGGACATCCTGCTCATTCTCCGGGGGCGTCTTGTAACCTTTGCCCTTGAGGAAGCTCCATACGAAAAAATCTAAAGGATTCAGGTCGAGCGATCTCGCTGGCCAGGCAATTGGATCGCACACCATGTACATATCTGCGTACTTGTTGAGTGAGTACGTGATCACCTGTGAAATATGAAATCGAACGACGCAATGGGTGCAAAAAATACCTGTCACACTGATGTATACAAACGTCACCACAAAATTGACCCAGTTGCCAAGCGTATTTTTCTCAAATTCTGCATCTTTTAAAATGTTAATCTGATGCTTTAGAGGGTGCTGAATGCAACCAAAAAATTGCAAAAACATCAATATTTTGTTTGAAAATGAATTTTTCATCGGATACTTTCCCAGATAAAAGCTAAACCAGATGAAG
This sequence comes from Vesta saturnalis, assembly GCA_036346205.1. Classification (NCBI taxonomy): domain Eukaryota; kingdom Metazoa; phylum Arthropoda; class Insecta; order Coleoptera; family Lampyridae; genus Vesta; species Vesta saturnalis. The sequence goes on from JARFJB010002538.1 coordinate 1,476,838, forward strand.
AAGTGATCGCAGAGTATGGTTTTTGGTTTAAAATTTACCGTTAATGAAGTTTGCGTAAAGATCAGTTAAAGGAATTATAGGTTTCGTCGATTAAATACTAAAAGGTCCATTGACGTCGTAGTGCAAACCCAAAGGAAGTTCGATTGATTAGTTTGGTGCATTGTGAGGTAACTATATGTCCCTTTTTGACATCTTACCCGAATTAGACGTTGTTGGAGTTGTAACGAGTACCCTTTTACAAGATGAAGTAGGAACCCTGCCCACACCACTGGGCTATGCCGTGGCACAAATTGCCTTTACGGGCTTGGTGCTCTAGTGAGTATTTAGCCTGTAATAAAACACGCATTAAATATTGACGCTTCTTTTTTATTAAACAGATTGTGTGATCTGTTTTATTTCAAATCTTGTTAGTGGTCTGTTTACTGTCAGGATTGCGTTTTATCTATAACTGTCATATTTTTGTATTAAAGACTTTATAAGGACAAAACTAGTAGTGCATTTCTTAGATTTTTTTCCGTTAGCTACACGCCCATGTAACCACATTATCATTATTATGATTATCTCAAATTGTCTTACGTGACCTCTCCCTTGTGCACGTAACAACGTGATTTTAACTTTTAACTGTTTATAAAGAAATGGAAAACCTAATACAAAAGCAAATTTACCTACTTTAATGTCTGCGCTTAATTCTAGGCAAGTCAGTCGTTCTAGTATTCTCAGCTGTTTTCATTCCTTTATTAGAAAAGCATTATGATATTAATTTCCGGTTCAAAGACTACAGTAATGAGGGAGAAGGCACTAACCCAGAATTCCCCTAAATGGCCACACATGATGTCCGTGTACGCAACGATCATACGACTAGATGTGTATGAAAAAAACCCCTAAAGAAACCTTATACAGGGTAACTGGAATTGAACCTATTACCTCCAGAGCCCTAAGCAGATCCACTGACCTACTAGCTCAACTATATGACCCCATCGTTAGTACATGATATGACTTTTCAATATTATCAACAACCTTGATTATAAATAAGTGTTGTTTATCGTTGATATTAGTAAAACTTCTTTTTATTTGTTTTGTAATAATGTATATCCCATTACAAGCAAAAAATTATGAATCCACGATCCGTACGCTAATGCTTAGTCCTAAATGTTTAAAAAGAACTGTGTCAGAATTTGACATAATCGTATCATATTATTTGACTAACAAAATTGTACAGTTGTACAACCCTTAAATTTCTATAAGTATACTTCTACACCCATGGCTATAAATTTTGTGCCTTATGCTCGTAGATGAAAGTGGGCCAGGTTCATAAAATTATCGTTTTGCCTTATCAACCAAAAAATATTTACATGTACCTAGACATGTTCGCTTTAAAATACTATAACAAATTTTATGACACAACCTATATTTAATTATAAACGGAAATACAGTCCGTGAGGCCAAAGAATGTCTCAACGTTGGATGCGCATTCTTCCAACTTCAAGTCTCTTAAGCGCGGCATGTCAGTGGCGTCGCCACCAAAAGCGCGTTCCGTTTATTATCATGTATTACACTAATTAACTATTTATTTCTGTTATTAATTTACATACTGACTTGTTAATTTAATTTTATTACAATTATTGCAACAACACGACAGTGAACCATTTTGTGTCCCATGTGAATTTTAAAGCTCATAATACTCAAATTTATTAGACAAATATGTATAAACAACAAATACTTTCACAATACATAGTAAAATAAATAAGTAGTTTTGCGGCGCATGTAATGCTAATGGCATTTGCTTAAATTCCCATTAAAGAAATCCTAATAGTTGACATTCCTTAGTATCATTAACAACAGATTAGCAAATAATCAAAAATGTTTTCAACTGTGATTTAAAAGCGAGTGTAGAAATACCATATTTTTTTTAAATCCTGAATAATACTCTTAAAATACAGCCTATTCTGTTTCTATAATTAAAAATCGATCTTATACTTTTTTGATTTTCATAAACGTGTGTTCATATGTAATTCAAACATAAAATTTATTACTTGTCAACATGGTTATTTTATAAATGTTTAAACTATTACTGTTCATATGTAATTCAAATAAATAAAATATTTTAAAATTTCTTGTGGTTTGGTGACGAATAATTGAAAACGCGACACCGACGCCACTGGTAATGCTTTCAGTCGCTATTGCGTTAACGAGTGCGGCCGAATGCACGAACATCCATGCGCGACACGAGGCATTCTCTGGCCGCGCGGACTGTACCTTAATACTAATGTTAGTAACGTTATAACCTAATGAATAATTAATACTATGAGTAATTAATGGAATCAGAATACCGTATTCTTGGTCACACTGTAGATAACGAAATGGTTGCATGCTGGGTCAGCGTTTTGGAAATTGTTGCATAATATTACTTCAGGGTTGAAATAAATCTGGATTTGTATGCTTTATAATTCCCAAGCGAATAAATTTGCAGAATTAAGGGGTTTTAGAATTACACTTTCCATTAACGAAGGTGATTACCTCACTCTTGATTAATCGTACTAATACCGTAAATTGGATTAACGGTAAAATAATTAATTGCGTAGATGTGTATAAACGTGTGAAAAGTAACAATAAAGGTAAAATTAAAGTAAAAATAAAATCTAAAGGGTAAAAGTAAAAGTTACGTAAAATTTACAGCACTTTTAATAAAAAGTATTTAACAGAGCAAAAATGAATGCCCTAGATAAATTTTAGGATAGATTCTCTACTCCCTTTCAGTATCGCACAAAAACACGACCCTCCCAAAAGGTCTTTGCGCATGAACATGTCTGAAACTGAATGTGCAAACGATATGCGCGTAAGGCTTCTCTTTAAATAAGTAAATTATGTTTTATGCAGCTATGATATGCAGCACACATGGCACGAAATGCACGTTAATTGCCTACAGAGAGGTGAGGTGAATTATTTACATCATGTTCAAAGTTTGTTACACAGTAGTTAAACGACATAAGGCTGGTAAGACTGCTAAATTATCTGAATCTGTTATATGTAATAACAGTCGAACATTATTCAATAGTCTTCGTAATACCTGCTAAAAATTGTTAGATTTTTAAAGATTGAAAATATGATTGAAGCATATGCACTATTTTGCTATTACAGTAAAGTCTGTTTAGAAACACACTTATTTTGAAAAAATTATTCCTACACAATGGATGAAATTAAAAATGTTACGTTCTTACCCCCAGATGCCCGCGATAAAGTCACTGCAAATACCAGGGCTCGGCACGAAAGAAATATTTCAATATTTTTTGCGCTTGTGCATGTTGAATTATGTACGTTTGAGAGAATTCTGACCCCTTAACAGCCGAAACACTTCAATTGGATAGTGATTTACACTAATAAAGAGATAGCTATTACCTACAAATATTAATGAAAGACAATAATACAACATTTTCAAATATTGTATTATTGCGCTCTTAGTAGTTCCTAAAGTGTAATTATGTCTTTCGCTGTGAATAACTAACTTTATTGATTTAAATCTTATCCAATGGATGTATTTTGATACATGCTTGCTTAAAACGCATAAATGTCGAAACCATTACGTTGATTTCTAGTTAATTCATTACAAGAAATTTATTTATCCAGTTTTTTGCATTCATAATAATTTAGTTTCTCATTATACTTATATTTGCTAAACAATTACTTATAGTTTTTTCTAAAATTCTCGGTGAAATCGCTTCTTATTTATTGTAATAGAATGGTTGACAATCATTGCTTTAATTTAAAAGCGTCCCACCGGTTGGCGTGTTCTGGTTTCATTTGCGACGTGCTGTTAAACTTGGATGGTCGGCAGTTTCAGCCGCTAGAAATTCTTAATTACTCGACATCCATCCCAAAGATATCTCTACGCTATAGCAAAAGTTCTTCCTTAGTGACGTGATAAAGTGTGGAATTCCTATACAAGCTATTTTTGGCGGTTTAAAATCATAAAGAAGCACATGGCATTCAACTTCTTATCTTTATTTTTTTAATACTTTACATGTTTAACATGGTTCTATAAAATTTTCAGTCATGAAATATAATAATTACCTACTTGGATATAAAGTCCACTAATAGTTATGTTTACAGTATCTTCCACAAATTCCCACTGAAAAGGTAAAAACAATACAAAGTACGCAATTATTTCATTAAAGACTTAAACCATAGCAATATAAATTAACAAACTAATGCAAAACTTATAAATGAAATCAACACTAACATCTGTTTTGAAATATTTAAATCTGTTCAATTTATGGTATTTCCATTGTGTTTAAAAATTATGTATTTCTTAATATTTTCCTGTTACCCAGGAAATCTCAATGTAATTTTTGTTTTTGTCTAAAACTTGGAAATGTTTCTGTATTTTACCAATTTACGAGTTCCAAGGTTTAAATACAAAGATAATATTATATATCCTTTAAGTAACGAATTTCATTAGCTAACATTAATGTCATAACGCTATTAGCAAGATTAAATAAAGTGATTCTAATAAAGTTGCTTAATTATGAGAACCAACCGTTAAACCTGCAATTATATTTATTTTAATCTCATGTAACTACCCACACACATAAACGACTTTAGTACATCATAATATTGAATTATTGCATTATAAATGCCAAATCGTAAAAGTAAATCGTAGTACATACCTGCGTGAACTACAAATGCCATTTTGATGTTACTTTGATGATAACCTTACCTGAAATAAAAAATGCACATAAAATATATTTTCATTAAATACATAATGTGTGTAATAAAAACAATATCAAATATGGAGACAGAAAATACTAATGTTGATTTATGAATGGCCACAACTTGAAATTATTCAGGTTTGTAGACTGACCAAACATTACTAACTTTATTAACTTTACACTAACAATGTGTAGTTAGAACTAACCCTTCCATTTGCATATCTTAAATACTTTACAGTGAAATATCACTATTTGTACAAGCTAATCGTTTATTTGTTATTAACAAATGAAATGTGCGAATACCATTACGACTAGTAATAAATATTGTATCCCACCTAAGTATTTGAGTAGATTGATACAATGGAAAAGAAACTGTAATTAAAGCAACAGTCATAAGTTAGTAGTTGGAAGTTAGAATCCTTAAGCTTCTCCCTAAGTTAATTTAAAAGTTTTGGACATGCTGTGTATTTTGTACCAGGAGATATTAAAACTTTTGTTACTCTTTTACTAGTTATTGCAACGCACGATGTCGTATTTATCTTGTTAAAGAAAATGTTATTTTTAATAACGGAAATAAAATTAACGCTTTTGATAAATACTGATCATTCTTCTTTAATTCAATATAACATAACCTAACATTACCTTCACGCCATTCCCTTGAGGGGTAGGCAAAGCAATCCCTGCCTCTTATTTATTTTTCATTCACAATCTTTCTCCATGCTTTCCTATCTCCGCATACCCTAGCTTCCGTACGATTCATACATTGTCTTTGACATGCCTTTTTATTTTTAAAACTCCTTTTTCTTTATTTTATCATACATGCTACTTCATTCAGCTAAGTTTTACGCGATCTATCCGGCCCGGCCTTGCCTCTAACTTCACGCACATTTATTTTCTTTGTTAATCTTGCGTTGTTAGTCGTTTCGATGTGACCAAACCAACGTAGTTACTATTTTTGTACCTATCTATCATCGTCTTTTCCTCGCCACACTCCTTCATTATACACTCATTCTTTATCTTATCCCTTCTCGTTTTACTACATGCGCTTCTCAGTAATCTCATACCCACGGCATTTATTTTTCTTTCGTGCTCACTTCCATACAGTACTGATGCGACAAACACGATACTATAGATTGCTCGAGCTAGGCTCATGCTTATCTTCCAATCACCTTCCCATCAATCTCGCCATCCATTGGACCATCTGCAGTAAACATTCTACCCAGATAAACCTACTCGTCCATTTGTGCCACAATTTCATTTTGCAGAGTAAATACTCTACTCTCCTAGTCACCTTCCCGATTGAACATCACAATTTTAGTTTTGTTCACGTTTACCTTTAGGTCCATGCTCTCAGGCTGTATCAAACTTCACCAGAGCAATTTGTAGCTCATCCGCACTGTGTGGTGTCTGCGTACACCATAGCTCGTACATTAACGTCACCAACCATTGTACCATTTGTGCCGGTACATGCTTGACATGCATTACATCACACAGCCTTGCCACACTCCTTGCTCAATATTAAACTATTCACTCAAACTTCCTCGCACCCTAACACATGCCCGGCTAACGTTTTATACTGCTCTTATTCATTTAATACTTTCCACAGCTTCTCCCTACTTACTCTATCATATGCTTTCTCCAGATCTACAAACGCATAGTACAGCTTCCTGTTTATACTTAAACGCTTTTCAATCACTGCAGAAGGGCAACCATCTGACCAATACATCTTCTCCCTGGCATGAATCCACCCTGCACATCCCAAACCTAGTTTGTGTAGTTTCTCGCACTTTATCAATCAGTATTCTTCCAAATACTTTACCAGGTACACTGAGTAAACTTATTCCTCCGTAATTAAAAATTTAATTATTCCTCCGTAGTTCTTGCAATCACTCCTGTTCCCCTTACCCTTATACAGTGGTACATATAACAAATTACAAGGTAAATTGCACCACGGTCTAGCTTAGTGAGGTACAAACTTACTCTAATTTAGAACTCATTGATTTTCAGGTGTGAGGGAGGCAGAGATTTATCCGTAGAGATAACCAGTATTAGCATTTTGGTTGTCGGACGCCACTCGATTTATAGGATTAATAATGAAAATACAACAAAAGTTGAGAAAGTTGTACCTTATTAACATAGGTAATCTGAATAAACACTAAACAACTGTATTTATATGTATATTTAATAAAGCGAAATGTCTGATTAACATCAGCATAACATAACTCAAACGACATTTCTCGTAAAGATTTACGATTCTAAAATTACTAAATTCAACACAACTACATAAGCTTACAATCTATATGTACTTAAAATTCAAAATGCAATATGATCAACACTGTATTTAATAATAATGAAACGTATGCTGACCTAGGTCAACAGATATTACGGTTAATGTAGGTTATGAACTTAAATGGTTTTATCTTAGGAACAGAAAACAGCTGCTCCCTTATAATCGTATCAACACACTAACTGATTTGTTTGCTTAAAACTTCTTACTTACATGTACTCAAAATAAATGTATTACTTCGTCTTAAAGTGCACTGTAGTAGGAGAAATTCATTGCGCATTCACAAGATACACATACGATAATTTCCATTGGTAGTAACGTACAAATAAACGAACTGTTGACCATATACGAAGTTCCATAATATGAACGTAAAGATATGATAATTTTCATATCGTCTTCAACGTACAAATAAACTAACTGTAGACCATATAGGTAAGGTAATTCTCATGTCTTCCACATACCAATAATGTAAAAACTACAAATGCAGGCAAACTAGCAGCAAGCGGTAACGATATAAACGTATCCCCATTTTTAATTATTCAAGACAAGAATTGCATGTCATCCTGGTCATGCACGCCATTTTATGAATCCTTTCGTGAGGTCATGCAGGCTTTTACAGCGCACAAAACTCCTAAAATTTCCGCTTTTTGTTAAATCCAGCGGTTTCCTTAATGTTAAGGCATAATCATGCACCTTTCTTTGTTCCCTGATAAATAAAATATGTAGACATTGTAATTAGAAGCCTTACATACTTTACAAAAGGGAAACAAAACTTAAACGTAATATAATGAACTGTATAGCAGAAGAGACGGGAAGGAAGTGACTCAAGCGTGTTCAGTAGGCATTTGCGCACAAAACTTAGACCATAATGCACTATATACAGAGGTACCCGGAATTATGTGGACCAAAGAGAAAAATTTAATTATTGAAAGAAAAAAAGATACAAATGTAATGCAAATATATTTAGCAATAAAACAAATTCAAATCTTAAATTAAGGTAACGATAGACAAGAATTTGAAACTAATTAAGGTAACGATAGACAATAATTGGCATGTAAAATACAACGATCGCGATCTTCCAATCACTCGACACTTTTCCACACTTAAGGCATACATTCAAAAATTAACACAATCTTCGTACAAGCTTTGCACCTCCATACATTAGCATTTCGTCCGTGATTTCATTTTCGCTTTCTCCTTTACCGTTTTTCAGCCGTTCTGCCGTTTACTCTACTTCATTTATCCCAATTTCCTTCTCACCTTCATTCACCATTCCTTCTACATTCTCCTTATTTAACCCTACAATCTTATTTTCCTCACTACTGTATAGCTTTCCGAAATATTCGTGCCGGCATTTCCTCACTTCACAATCGTCCCTTACTATCCCGTTGCTCGTATTCATCAGTGTTCTGTTTTAGGCCACGTTTTGCATTTTTTACCCACCTCCAAAAGAATTTCTTGTTCTGCTCAAAACCATTCTGCATTTTCTTTCCATACACAGTCATCACTTCCTCTTTACTTATTCTCACTGCCTCCTTCGGTTCTTTGTTCCTTAATCTGTACAGCCCATACAATCGCTTTTCCTCAGACTCATTTTTTGCAGCAACGATTGCCAAGTACGCATCTATTTTCTTACATACTACCTTTTTTTACCGATTCATTTCACCAAGCACATTTTTTCTGTCTACCTACAGTCGCTCTTGCACATATTCGCACCACAAATTGACAACACAGTTTTCAACACTTTCAACGCCTGCGTCTTTTATTTGTTCGCTTCACTGTTTCATTCTCGCACCATTATCTGCTACTTTGTTTTCCATAATTCCGGACGTTCTCACTACGTCTGCTTTCCTTCTCCAGGCCCACTTGGCCCTAAATACCCTCGACACAACCAAAATGTGGTCCGATCCACACTACGATTCGCGCATTACTTTTGTGTCTCCCACGAGGCTTCTAAGTCGTTCATCATACACTATCACGTCAATCATACTTTTAGATTCTCCTCTTTTTCAGGTATACATATACACATTTCTATGTTTAAACCACGTATTAGATGCAAACAGGCCTCTCTCCACACAGATGTTCATTTGGCTTACACACGTTCAATATGTTTTCTACATAATTCCAGAAGTTCACACACTCTTGGTATATTTCCCCATTCACCGGTGCATTTTAACACTTATTACCCGGGGGGATACCAATTCGTACTGTTAAACACATATTTTCGTTCTCTCGCTTACGACCAATCCTACCACTTTTTCGCCATGCACTTCACTACCAAATCCTGCTCGTGTGCGCGTGTACGCGTGTGATCGTATGCGCTTGTGCACGTGTGGCTGTGTGCTCGTATGCTCGTGAGATCGTGTGCGCGCGTGCGCGTCTTTAACATACCTTTCCGCTCTTCCACTTACGATCTCTCGTACCCGTTTTGCGTGTGTGCGTGTGTGCGTGTGTGCGTGTGTGCGTGTGTGCGTGTGTGCGTGTGTGCGTGTGTGCGTGCGTGTGTGCGTGTGTGCGTGTGTGTGTGCGTGTGTGCGTGTGTGGGTGTGAGCGTGTGAGCGTGTGTGCGTGTGTGCGTGTGTCCGTGGATGTGTGTGTGTATGTGTGTGTGTGCGTGTGTGATGTATGAAGCATATTTTCATTTCGCTTAGAGTTGATTAGATTTTGGGGAAATCCAGTTGAGAATAGGAGGGTTTATCAGGGGTAGTTTTTGGTTTTTATCAAATATTTCTAAAACAGCTGCATATTTCAAAGGTATAAAAATAACCTGTACATAGACCTTACACAAATCGCTTAATTATGTTCTATGGAATTTAGTGATACGACCCGTATTTTAGCGGAAAAAAAATCTTAATGTAGAATTTTAGTGTTAGTAATTTTTTTCATTATCTGAATAACGATTAATAATAAGAATAAGTGTTAATTCAATTTTTACATACATTTACTAAGTTTTTTAATGTAAGGCATAATTAATGTAAAAATTAAATAAATATTACTGAAAATGTTTTATAATATTATATATTTTTATAGAAGCGGGCGGCTTTGGAATTTTTTTTACGTTAACGTATTTATGTCTATGACTCTCTATCAGACTTGAAGTTTTAAACGTGATTCTGACATAGATTACTGTTGTTGATTTTACCATGTTGCCTGTTTTCGTTATGAACGGATAAAGAAGAGGTTGCAAAGTTATACTAAAAAAATTTAAATTAAAAATTAATTCATTTATTATTTGTTTGTTGGTTCCCCATTTTACCTATTTAAAGCACGCGTGTTTAAATCGAACTTTCAGAAACCCACGTTTTTTAAAGTTACCATGGCAACATCAACAACTCAAGAAACGTGAAGTCTAAATGACAATTTTTTGATTATTGATCTGACAGGAGTATCTTGTAAGGTCAAATAAAATATTACTAACAAATTCAAAACCTTTATTTAAACATTATTTAACACTTTTAATGTTATAAACGAAAATAGAAAGTACAGTTAGTATTGTTAGATATATTAATTTTTATTTACATATTTTACATTATTAGTTCTTATTTCCATTTTTTGTAGTAATAGTACTAGTATTTATGATTTAAAGGTGCACCAATAAAAAAAATAGCCCAAAGTATTCGTGGGTAACTGGTCTTTAAAGCCCTTACTCTATTTCGGGAAATTGCAAGAAATCGCGCATGTTTTAAATACCTTTTCATCCACTTACACTTTACTATACTATTAATTGAAGTTAGCATCTAGATGTCTATTCACATAAGTCTATCATGAAGTTTTAAAACGTCTGTTTGACATAGCTTATTGTTTTTGCGTTTACATTGTTGCCTATGTTTGTAATGAGCTTCTCGGAAAAATTGTCGCATAGTTATCCTAAAAAAATGTTATTAAAATTATTTAATTTCTTTTAATTTGCATTTTGTAGGTTGGAAGATCGTGTGGTGTTCCACACCAGAAATTTTGTTATTGCGAAATGTTTACGTCTTTGAGTATTTGCGCTTTTAGTTTACATTACATTATAATGAGATTTAACACTCGTTAAAAGAAACCTTTTTTTTTCTCTAAGCCATTTTACACGTACTGCATTTTTACTGGTTGGATTATTATTTGTTTATTAATGATTCAAAGCTGGAACGTGATTTAGCAATTACTGTAATTATAAAAATTTACGTTTTTGTTTTAACAAACGTTTACAAACGTACCTGACATGGGTTTGAAAGGAACCGTAATTTCCTATGCTTTGCGTTGAAATGCAACCAAGTTTTCGCGCCTGTTTATTCTTTGTGTATCTATTTGAGTCAGTTCACATGTAATGAGTTTTTCGGTGGCGGCAAGTGAAGCTTTCCTTAGGGAGCACCAATACAAAAATTAAACTCGTTTGGAAATATATTTATTTATTTTACTTATAATTTACGGTATTTATTTTATTTCGATGTCAACTCCTGGGCGGTACACGGATAACGGGTACTTCGTTACAGGGGTTGAATCGGGTTAAACGGATTCGGGCGCCACCCAAAGATTAGATAATCGGGCGGTCTTTGGGTCCAATCCTGAACTTGTGCGGTTTCCCGTTGACAAACAAACTCCTTCACCCGTAATTGATGAAAAATGAATGATTATTAATAAATACGAGCTCTCTGAATTGAGTTCAGCGTCCACGGTTCTCAGTTAAATTAGCGATTATCAGTAGCAAAGCAACTTTTACTACTTATGTTACAACAAATTAAAATGCACTTGTATAGCAAGTATCTATTAACTTTAATTAGATTAATTAATTTTAAACTACTCTTTATGTCATGCTCATCAATAAAATCAATTTCCTACTGTCTACTTAACGCAGTGAAAACGGAAAAGACAATCATTTGGCCATGGCACTTCCTTATATCGGGTGTACATCAAATAGGGGCCACCCCTGTAACTTTTGAATGGGTAGTTAGATTTTGTTCAAATTGTGGTGGGTTATATTAGTGTCAGTTTGGGATTTTTACATAAAAAACAATATGGCCGACTTCCTGTTTCGCCGCAAATGACACAAAAGCTGAAAACTTAAATATGTGGATTCTAGAGCCTCAAATACATACATTTCATCTGTCAAATGTCAACTCATGCACCATTTTAATTTTACTTTTTTAAATATTTTTTTAATTTTAGATTATTATGACGTCATCTAAATTATAGATAATTGACGTACAATTACCCCCACAATATTATTTTTCCTAATAATTAATTTTTGTGAAGTTTGCTAACGATCAAATTTAAAAATTACGGTTCCCAATAGAAACAGACATGGGCCACCCTGTATATTAAATAGCTCTTTCAAGTACTAGTAAAATGATATGCACAGTAATTTCCTTAGTTCCTAAATAAAGCAGTAATTTTTAATTTTCTAATGTTTATAAACAACATGCTCCGGAAGCCAACTCTGTCAAAATAGCGTTTGAGTTGACATTTGGCAGATGCGCTGTATGTATTTAAACCCGTAGAATCCAAACATGTAAAAATATACAGGGTACTCCATTTAAATTTTCAGCTTTGTGTCATTTCCGGTGAAACCGGAAGTGAGCCATATCGTTTTTTTTATGTAAAAAAATCCCAAACTGGCACTAATATAACATACCAAAATTTGAACAAAAACTTACGACCTGTTCAAAAGTTACAGTGGTTGCCCTCATTTGATTTACACCTGGTATAGAGTATGAACTATTAAAAGAGGGGCAGCTGGAAATTCCAGGTTTCCGACGATGAGGCAGCAGCGCAACAAGCTGTTTTAATTAATATTAAATCAATTAATAATCCAATACTTGCTTACTTAGTTACATGCTAAAATTAATATTTGTGAAATAACGGAACGATTGATATAAAATTTTGCCGGTTTCTACTAACAAAAAATATTTATTCTACATAATGCTTTAATTAGTAATTACGGACACTTTTGTCTAATTATAACTCAAAATTTACAGAAGTCGATTGCTTCTTGCACATATGTTAACGGCTGGAATGTATTCTTAAAAATAGTTTATAGTACACAATGGGAACGCGATTACAATTCTTATTGAAGTTGTACCTGGTTCATACGATAGAAATTATTTCAAGTTTAACTTTAATTATTTATACCGAAAATGTTATTTAACAATGCAATTTTCCAAGAAATAAATTAATCAATTTTATAAGAACTGTGTTAATTATAACTTGTTTCATTGATTTAAAACTCTCTTAATTATATTGATCGGATTCTAAATTCTATTTTGAATGCTCTGGCTTACTTATCTCTAACTAATATTAAAATAAAAGGTTTTGAATGTAATTTTCCATTTAACAGATGCATTTCAATACAAACTAAATTATTATTTATCAATTATTATAATTATTATAAGTTTTTGTTATGAACGAATAAGTTCAAAGGTAAATATGTAATTAAAAATTACATATTACATATTATTTATCAAGCTTTAATTTCGGAATAAAGGAGAAAATTTCTATTTATAATTAACGTCAGTTGCTTGACGGTTTTAATTAGTGGAGTAAAAAGGGAAGAAAAGTCATCTTCACACATAAGTTAAAATTCTACTAAATTATATCAATGTTATTATTTGTTTATTAATATTCAAACCGCTGGGTTATAAATTTGTTCAGAAACTCACCCTTTTTAGCTTAGGAATTGTTATTTTTTTACGCGCACGTTTCACCAACCGCAGGTAGTCGCAAGACACCTAAAACACGTCAGTTCACTTTGACGACTAACTATGCCTAATTTAATCAAAAACAATCACAGTTTAGCTTAATTAAACTTTCGTTCAGTTTAGAATTTTATTATTCCAGGTCTGTAAGCTTGATGTTATCTTATCTAGGAAAAGCATGAAATAAATTATTTGTGGTATAAGTTGAATGATTTTCAAATGGTAAAAAATTATGCCTTCAGTTTGAACTGTATTTCTGAATAAAGAACATAAAATTAACTGAAATGAAGAGGTGAGAATTGAAGTCCTACCTTAATTCTGCTCCTTCAGCTTCTCGCCGGGGTGAGGGAGGAGGAGGAGAGAGAGAGAGAGAGAGAGAGAGAGAGAGAGAGAGGGGAAGAGGGGAGAGAGGGGCAGAGAGGGAGAGAGGGGCGAGAGGAGAGAGGAGAGAGAGAGAGAGAGAGAGAGGAGAGAGAGAGAGAGAGAGGAGAGAGAGAGGAGAGAAGTGTCCTACAATTACATTATCAAATTTAACAGCGGGGTTGTAAACACCGGAAATATAACAGCGGATTGCAAACGTTTTAATAATGCGTAAGACACACGCTCTAACTGCGTTCATGTCTAACATCCAACGTCATCAATCCAGGCAATGTTGAATGTTGATAAGGAAGTTTATATCGCAGAGCGGTGTAACTTCAATTTCTCTAGCAGATAATGTTTGAATAATTAAAAAGAAAAGAAAGTGAAGGCTTAATTTTAAAGTGATTAAGTAAAAAAAATAAAAATAAAAATAAGAATTAATTTAAAAATTAATCTAGAGTCAATTCAATCTTAACAAATAAATATATTTACAATAAATTGAGATATGAAAGGAACGTAAAATTAAATACTAAGTTTCGGACGAAACAATTCGCCCACCAAAATACGAACTATTTTTTATGCTAACTAATTATCCATAGGTAAATGGCTGAGATTTACCACAGGACGCTTATAAAACCCATGAAGGGTTTTGACAGTTGCAACGCGAACAATTCCATCGGAACCCGGATGTACTGTGGTAATACGACCCAAAACCCATTGTAAAGGGGGTGCCTGTTCGTCTTTGATGAGCGCAAGTGATCCAATCGAAACAGAGCGGGATGAAATATTCCATTTACTGCGGGTGTGTAAAGTATGTAAGTATTCCTGTGACCACCTTTTCCAGAAATCTTCGTGCATCCTTTCAATTAGTTACCACCGAACCATACATGCAATGGTAACAGAAGAAAGATCAGGCTCGGGTGGAGCCACGAGCGGTTCCGTAACAAGAAAATGCCCAGGAGTCAGCGCGCGAAGATCCTGAGGATCATTGCTGATAGCAACAATGGGTCTTGAGTTTAGAAGAGCTTATATCTGTATGAAGAAAGTATTAAGCTCTTCATAGGTTAGAATCTGGTCACAGATAATGCGGTACAGGTGGGTTCTGACAGATTTAACGCCCGCTCCCACAGCTCTCCAAAATGAGGTGCCGAGGGGGGGTTGAAATGCCAAGCGATAGATTCCTGCGAAGCAGCGACGGAAGAATACTCCTGAGGTTGCTTACTGGCGCCTACGAAGCTTGAGCCACAATCACTGTATAAGTGCTCGCAACGTCCACGTCTCCCTATAAATCTGCGTAAAGCAACCAAAAATGCGTCGGTTGAAAGACTAGAAACGAGTTCGAGGTGGATAGCTTTCGTAGCTAAACACACCTAGTGGTAGTTTTGGCGCCGTGAATCTTCGTCATAGTGATATTAAAGGCTCCAGCGAAATCTAAACCCATATGCAAAAAGCATTTGACAGATTTATACAAACGGGACACATGAGGTTGTAAAGGTTTGGGGTTTAAGCGCCAACAGTTAATACACTTAAATATGCGGTTAGAAATGGCGCACTTCGATGAAATAATCCAAGAGCGTTGATACAATAAAAATTGGATAGCCTGTACACCGGCATGAAGATATTTTTGATGTTAAAAATCAATGATTAAATTAGTAAAGTGATTCTTATTGGGAAAGTAGCAAGGGAAATTTCGTATTATAAGACAAATCTGAATATTTTATGCGACTTTCGACTCGCAAAAATCATTACTGTCGAAAAACGGACTTAGATCGCGAAGTTTTTTGGGAATACAACTTATTTTAGAATTCTTTAATAGGGAAATTTCTTTAGAAAAGGCGTAATGTTGAACTGTTTTATTTAACATCAAACTATCGTTTTTCTCTTTTGTCGTTACAAAACTCGACGACGATCGGTTAGAGGGGTGGCGGACATTATAAATAAAACCGCTAACGAAGGAAAGTATGCGTACTAGTCGATGCAATTTTGAGTGATATGAAAGCAAAGATTCTATAAAATTATATTCAAAAAGTATATTTGTTAGGGTATTAGAACGCTGTTCGGAAAGAGCTTCCGATGGTTCCTTGAAATTCGTGAAGAAACTAAGACCAATTGCGGGGAGAATTTTTAAGAAAACCTAGTCCCGCCCACCATAAGGAACTGTCAATTAAATCCCCTGGAAGCATGCCTCTAGAACCAATATCTGCGGGATTTTCAGAAGAAATAACATGACGCCAACATGACGTATCTAGCTGCTCTTGAATGAAACTAACGCGGTTGCTGACAAAGGTCTTCCATTTATGCGGTGATGATTGAATCCATGTTAAGGCGACAGAAGAGTCAGTCCAAGCATAGACGGCGGGTTTAATCTGAAGTTTGTTATTGTAAACTCTAATGATATAATGTAAAAGACGTGAAAGATGTACACAGCCACAAAGTTCGAGTCTGGGAATACTAATGCTGCGGAGTCTAGCAACTTTAGATTTGGAACATACAAATTGGGTATCAACTTGGCCATTCCCTCTCATAAACAAGAAATAAATAACTGTGCAATAGCCTTTCTCAGAACTGTCACAAAACCCATGAATTTTTAGATCCGAAATATTAAGCGGAAGAAGCAATCGAGGTAACTTGCATTCGGATAAGCACGAAATTTCCGAAAGGTAACGATTCCAAACGCGAACAATGTCATTAGGGGGTGTAGCATCCCAATCACATTTAATAGACCAGAGCCGCTGAATTAAATATTTTACAAGGAATGTAACGGACGATATAATACCCAAGGGGTCAAAAATTATTGCCAAGTTGGACAAGAGATTTCGTTTTGTACAAGTGCTATTGATTGGTTCAACCTTAAATAAAAAATGATCTGATGATAGGCACCACTGAAGACCCAGAATTTTTGTTTGATTCCGATTCGTCATCGAATGAAATATTTTCATTAGATAAATGTAAAGTCGGAATATCTGAAAGCAATGAGGGGTGATTCGCACACCACTTTCGTAGTTCCAAACATCCCTTGTTTAACAGTGAAATTAGTTCATCTTGCAGTTGTTTACACTCCGAAATGGTAGAACCACCTGCAGGTAAATCATCTACATAAGTATTATGCAAGATAACATCAGCGGCCAAAGGATAGTTTGATTGCTCGCTTTTAGCTAACGTATTTAAGGTCTTAATTGCTAAATAAGTAGCACAAGTTAAACCATAAGTGACGGTTAAAAGACGATAATCCGAAATAGGATGGTTTTGGGAAAAGCGCCATAAAATTCGCTGGTAATCAGTGTGATCAGGATTAATTAAAATATGTCTGAACATTTGACGAATATCGGCCGAGAAGCCATAGCGATGTAAGCGGAAATCTAATAATAGTGATACGATATCACTCTGCAATTTTGGACCAGAAAACAAACAATCATTGAGCGAATTTTGTCCAGGGACCTTATCGGAAACGTTGAAAACCACTCTTAATTTTGTGGAAGGACTAGAGAGTTTAAAAATGCAATTATGCGGGATATAATAAAAAGTAGTCAGCGTATGAGCAGTGTCAAGTAATTCGATATGACCGGAATTTAAATAGTCTTTCATAAAATCAATATACTCGAGATATAATGACGGATTTTTGACAAGACGACGTTCTACATTTAAAAACTGTCGCGTAGCCAAATTTCTACTATCCGGAAAATTAGGAAACGCAGTGCGAAGCGGTAACGAATCAACAAATCGGCCTGTCTCGGAACGATAAGTAGTAGACGAATAAAATGTATCACATAGTTTATCATCAGGTGATCAAACGTTGACTTGCGGAACTTCCTCAACTTCCCAGAAGCGTCTGACTAAAAGAAGTTTTAACAAATACGAATCCGTTTTCTAATATAAACTCAAAAGACTAGCGCCTATCAAACAGTCAACAGGAGATGGATGGTAAAAATTAGGATCAGCTAGTGCGCAATTAGATAGATGAGACCAGGAATTATTATGAAGATAAATATTAGGCAGAACTCCACTTATATTATTGACAACAATAGGATCAACACTGAAAAGCGGGTAGGTCCTATTGACAGGGCGGATTTTGGTCGAAACACCTTTATCACTTTGAACAGTATTAACCTGTCCTAGACCTTGAACTGCAAACTTAAGGGGATCGTGTCTAAGCGATAAACGATGAATACATTCTTGCGTAATAAAATGACTTTGGGAAGTAAAATGCGGATTTTCTGAAAATCACCAAAGCCATCAAGTACCTCTACAATAGCGGTTGAGAGTAAAACTGTAGAAGTTTGTGGAGTTAACGGACCATAAATATGAGCACAAAAGGTTGTAGTAAATGTCGCAGGTATCTTGAGCATTTGCTATAGCGGGCAACTGAGTATTATTTGTAGTTGCATCACTAGAACGATTTTCAAAATAAAGTGTGGTGTCTAAGATTGCGTTTACGACATAAACTTTTAGACTGACATTTTTTAAATGTATGACCGTTACTCAAACAGTTAACGCAAAATTGATGAATTTTAGCTAAGTTATAGCGATCTTTAGGTGACTTGGATTTCAAAATTTTTAGCGGTAAGAGGATCGATACGTTTGCGTAACATTCGTACCAAAATATAATCCTATACTGACACAGGAAGTTCTAGTATTTCTAAAGGCGTCAAATGATGCGAAAAAGTATCTAATAGATTCTGAAGCGCAGTAGGGTTATTACCGCTTGCCGAAGGGGCATTCTCGAGAGCATTCCAATGGGCATCAGCAATTTTACGTGGTTTTGAATATTTTTGAACTAAGCGGTCATATGCGGTCTGATCATTCTTCTCAGAGAGGGGTAATCGTTGCGAGTACTGAAGCTGTTGACCACGTAACGTTGCCAGCAAAAAATTATATTTTTTTAACATCACGCAGTGACTTATTCAAATGTACCATGGGATCGAACATGTCCTTGAAAATCTGGAATTTTAAAATATCACCGGGGAAGGTATATAACTCATTCTCTCGTTGCATGTTGGACATGAACGCTATTAGTGTATGCGTTCGTACGCATTATTAAAACGTTTGCAACTCACTGTTAAATTTCCGATGTTTACCACTCCGCTGTTAAATTTGTGAATTTAATTGAAGGACACTTAGTGGTATAGCCGGCCGGCAAGAAGCTGAAGGAGCAGAGTTAAGGTAGGACTTCAGTTCTCACGTCTTCATTTTAGTTAATTTTATGTTCTTAATTTAGAAATACAGTTCAAACTGAAGGCATGATTTTTTACCATTTGAAAATCATACATTTACACATCTTTCAAAATCGTACTTGATTTAATTTTTTATTCCTACTAGACACATCTTAAAATATGATAACTATACGCTAACTGAAGAAAGGCACAACACTAGAAATGTGACAGCGCACGAATTTCAAACCAAATGGTACATAGTCTTTTACATGAAGGTAGAGACAACGTAAATGCTGACCTATTCATTAAAAAAACGTCAACTTAAGTAGATAAATGAAAGTTTTCATATTTAGTCAAACATACATTTTTTTCTAAGTAGTCGAATTATGACAGTAGTATATTAATTACTATGACCGATTTTTAGACACGAGGTCGGTTATACAGTTCCCACAATGTGACAAGGGTACGAGTACTAACACATTATTTCTGTGTTCATTTCAAAACCTTTAATTTTCTGTAAATTCTGAGATTAAATGTGACAATTCTGAACATAATAGTTATTTATGTATTAAGGGCATAATTAGGAGATTATGGCACGAAGGAATGTTTAAAGCCTGACGAAGGAGGGCTTTTAATTTCGCGAGCCATAATCGACTGTTATTCCGTGGTACCTACAACGTTTTACCCTATTTTAATTTCTAAAACTTTCTGACAAAATGTTAAGTATTTCCGGCAAGTTTATCAGGGTTGTGCCCATGAAAATTTCTTAATTGCTTGGTTTTTTGTTAACTTCAATTGAACCTGTTTTATATCATTTTATCTTTTTAAGGTTACCATATCGAGGTCAAAGAAAAATGTGCACATTTTTAATTGATATGCTATCGTTCACAGACAACAAATAAAAAAAGTTACGAATACCGTATCCATTGAAAATTTTGTTAGACTTCACTTATAACCAAGTGGATATCTGAGGATCTAGATCAAAATAGGAGGCTTTAATAAGTACACTAATTTCTTCAATTATCAGTAACAGATTTGAAAAAAGACGTTAAGTTTTTTTGTTATCTGATAGCGCTCATTGTAATCCGTGTATGTGATATATGCATAACTTCCGTTATACTAGTACGTGCCCAAGAATACTTTTTTATCTAACGGCGTAAATTCATTTCATAACTTGGCTCCTAGGTAAATGGTAGCATTTCGAGGTTATTTTCCCAAAAGGCTAATAATAATATATTTTTTCACTCAATTTTTCACAAGCCAGCAGTACCGATGACAATCACTGTCCGATGTACGATATCCATTACATCGCGTTCCTGCTTGTATTGATGTAGTCTAAAACAGTTATATTTCAGTTTGCATAGATTTTAAGTTAGCGTTTCTTTAATTCAACTCCCGTATATTTTACAAGCTTGTATTCAACACCTATTACGGCCATATTGGATTCCTCTTCATTGGGGATAACTTGAGAGTCTCTCAATTCAACACAAATCATTGTACAAGTCATGGTAATCAACCGACCATTATAAACACGAGTATAGGCCCAACTTTCCCAAGATTCTTCCTAGTTTGACATAACTTTAGCTAGTAACTATTTAAAAACAGGACATTCTGGTATGATAATTCAGATAAAGATAAAATCAGAATGCATACATGTAATTTAATTTAATATTAGCTACATATCTAAAACCAGTGCTGCGCTGTAATGACTACACATATTTGTTAAATCATTTACTTAAAAGTCTCGGAAAATATACAGCCATAGACTATACACTGAAAAAGTCAAAACCAAGATACAAACATTCTGCCTGCTTTTAATAACAAGATGCTAGAAACCTTAAAAATTCTAAAAATATAGCTTACAGTTGCAAAGAAACGATAATGAATTTACCTTGACTAAATTTGAATATTACCAAAACGGATGTTATAATTAAAATTGTTTAAGGTATTGTTAGCTAGTTACAGAGGTTCCATTTTTTAGCAGGTGTGTTAAAAGTAAACTAATACAATTTATTCATTGAATCAATTTGCAATATGTCTTATGTGATTTACGTGTAGAAAGACATGCCTTGAGGTACCAATTTTTTCTTAAATGATGAGATAAAAGTAAATTAATAAGTCAAATAAAAATTACTGTCAAACATAGAATTTGTTTATATGTTATTATAATGATTGTAGAAAAAAGGCAAACTCTTTGGGAATAGTTATTCGCGGATATGATCAACAAAACGACCGTATGCCAACTATACGTAAGCGGCTTTTATGTTCTACGAAGAGATAATATTTTTGTAAAAGCTATGTACGACAAAAATGAGTAAGAAAGATTGTGATATAAATAGATATTAATATTTTCCAAGGAATGCCTATTAAGTCTTGGTTGTAAAAGTAAAAAATAAGGAATACGTTTAAGACTTTCGTATCTAACATAAATTAAGCAGAAAAAATCCAATTATGTACAATATTTTAAATAAAAAAACTTAGTGTTGATAAGATTTCCACACAGGCAAATGGATGTTTCTTTATCTATAAAAGCACACCGTAATGTGAGGAACACACATGCTTAATAACGCACAAGGGTAACACTAATTTAACTAGAAATATGATTTAAACGTGTTTATACTTACTTATATAAAATTGTTTCTGTAACTTTTCCAACTTTTTGAATGCAGTCTACAATTAAATATCACGCCGAAAATTCTTTATTTGTGATACAATGCACATTTAACAAATTTATTTCTAAACCAAATAATAATTCCATAAAAATTCTGTAAATTTGATAAGAGTTTTTGTATAACGTTTGACATTACTATTTCTTAGATCAGTCAAGTCCAATAAGCATACATTCTTTTAGTTCTTTTGCTTCACATTTTAATTTTTTCGCTGTTTTGCTTTGCCATAAATAATAATGAATAATGAAACTTAACCTTTAGACAAAAAAAAAATTGTAGTAGATGGAAACATAACGAGCGGCTGGACCCTGGCAGGTCACTATTTGTGCCCATACGGTAACCTAAATAAAAAGGAAAATTAAAATCTACGGTAACCTAGGTTACCGTAGATTTTAATTTTCCTTTTTATTTCCATTTGTTAGACAGAAACCACAATAACAGCTTGTGCGCGCGCTGGGCACAAATACACAGGTACCAGTCGCTCGTGAAAACGTATGTCTATGGAGTATTATCAATATCGTGTCACTAATATGAATGTTACTACCGTTTAATGTGTGTAATAATGCCAGGCCGGTTTAAAACTAGGCCATACGTAGTGCGGTAAGCAAGAGGTGAGTTTGATCAGAAAGGATACACTTATGTTGACAAACAAATGTACATTTGTTAAGAATTTATGACAATTTAGATACTGTTAGCTACTATAATTATAACCATAAAATGGTGCTCCAAACTAGCGATAGTAATAGACAAGTAGGCAGTTGTTAAGGAAACTTCACAATGTAACCACAGTTCAAATTTTGCCCTATAACGATTGACTTCGTTAGTAGTCTATAAGACTATAAATAATTTGAGTAAATCTAGTTTGCGCATTTCAAAGGTTAGTGTGTGATTACGTGCGGAAGAGAAGAGCAAACGAACAAGTAAATAATCACAATCTCAAAAATATGTCAAGTATTTCGGAGATTAATAGTAAAAAGCTAAATATTTGATTTATTAGAGCTATTACGTAGACAACGTGGTTCCGTTGACTATAGCCCGAAATTGACAACCGTGTATAAATAATAAGCCTGATAGGGGAAGTGGAGTCCGCTACCGAACCGTCGCGCTATACAAGCAAAACCTGTGGAAATAGGCCGATAAATTCAACTAACATGAAAACACTTATAATAACATCGTAATTCCGATACACAACCGAATTAGTCAAAGAACGAATCAGACATCACCGTTTCAGAAAATACCAGTTCGAACAACAATCTAACGAGATCGAAGGAACCGTTCGAAATCGAGTGAACGAACACAACGAAATTCTGAAGGAGAAACTAGAGAAGCTAATTAAGGAGAAGAAAGAGCCAAGCAACATCAATCGCAAAAACACTGTCATAAACTCATAAACATCTCAAGACGTTGGTTGAACGAGAGCGAAGTGAAGGTTCTGGACTATGCGATAATATCGAGGTATATTCCGAACGTAGATTTAATAACCGCAATTGAAGAAACAGCAGTGAAGTGAGGACCTGAAGAACCCGATGAATACAAAAATAACGTTAGGTCAGTCCTAGGTTCATCTAGGTGCACTAAGTATAACGTCTCTGGCCTAGGAAGGAGAGCGGTCAACTTCCATAAGAATGGCCCGTCGTTCAAAATTCTCCCGGCGGACGAAGGAAACGCAACTGTGATAATGGATATGGAGATCTGCAGCAGTAACATCCGAGAACTACTAGACGGGGGCGAGTAAAAACAAATACCAAAAGTCCACACCATCAATCGAAAGACGGATATACCAGACGCTGGCAAAACACAAGGGGGAGAACTCCGGTTACAAGAGAACTAGCCTAACCCCGCACTACGGCAAACTTCCGCATATGTACGGCCTACCAAAGACCCACAAGGAAGGAATTCCTCTGAGACCAATTATGAATTCACCTTCTCACCCATTAGCACATTATCTGCTAGGCATCGTCACTAGAGACCGGATTTATATGCACACAAAATCAGAAAAATGCACTTTTATGCACAAAAACATAGAAAAAATGCAGTAAAATGTTCATAAGAGGTTAAAAAATGTGTTGGTCACAATAACAGCTAGTAATCAAACGCTGCTCTATGTTATCCATTGTAAAGTTTTTGCGTCTATCACTATGGATACTCTTATATACATAGAAGCTTCGTTTCACATCCACACTGGTAATTGGAGCGAACTTAAATTTATGTACAAGATGGGTTTCAGTATTTAAACTGCCTTCAAATTCCCCAGTTAACACACCGGTTAATCGGGTGTTTTTTGTTAATATTTAATTAAGTTTCCTTCTAATAACATCAACTTGAAGTCCCGACTATTGCCTCTGACACATATGTTAAAATTGTTAATTGTTTCTACTGCTGAAACTAAGGGCACACCTTGCGTCTGCAGAATGTTTATAGTTTCGCTCACGCATTTGTAAGTGCGTTTCAAAAATACCAAATTTTGTTGAAGTTCCGGTTTCCTTACAATTTCCTGACAGTTTTTAATGCTTCATTTCCAGCTTCTGGAAACTCCATTACTACATTATTGAAACATTCAAGGTTATTTTCGTAATACAAATCGGCGTCCAACCATGTTCCCCATGTTGTCACAGTTGGTTCTAGCGGTAAAGTGATATTAGGCAATTTTTTTTTAAACTGCTGAACGCGTACTGGTGCTTTTAAAAATATCTTTTGCGATTTTTAATTAATTTGTTAACATAGTAAAATTGCAAGATAATCGTTTCAGCAACTCTATCTAAGCTAAGCGCTAAGAAAGTGGAGTGTATTAGCTTTTCAAAAAAAACTTTCAAATTCGCTGCAGCTTTTATTATATGTGCGGGTGCATCTGAAACAATGATTAGAACTTTTTTATGTGGCATGGGATGAAGAAGAAAGAAATTCGTTAATCTTGCGATGGTATTGCTGTTAGCTTTCTCCAACTCTTTGAAAGACATCAAGGACGGTTTAGTTGGTGTTTCTTTGATCGCCGATAATTAAATTATCCACGTATCTTGCACAACAATGTGTGGTTTCGTCCACAGAAAACCAAACGTAGTTGTCTCCAATAATTTCTTTTATTTTTTTAAAAACTTCTTTATACTCGTTCTTGACGTAACTTTTACGCAGAGTGCTTTCAGCGGGCACGCGTGACTGATAACATTGTCCTAAAAGGTTTTTGAATTCAGGTTTTTATAATTTATTTAAGGGTATATTTGCACTGACAAGTACTTTGCAAAGTGTGAAGTGAAATACTTTACGACCGACGTCCCGCAAAGAAGTCGCGAACGACTCTGCTACTGTTTATTGTCTGTCCGAAGCAGCGTTAAATAATTTCAGCCTTTACACGTGACCTGCTGTTTTTACATGTTGAACTATAATAAATTTTCTCTCACACATAATCTGCAAGAATCAACCGTACACAGTAAACTATTAAGATAGAAGCAAAGAAGCTCTGCAGAAGAGTCTTCATATCTTAATTGGGGATAATCTCGATTCCACTCATTTATAGAAGGCATCTTTATACGATAATTCAAATCAGTTTACGCACCCTCAAGACACGCCCTTCGCTTTGCACGTTTTAGTAAGACTGATTTTAAAAGTTGAGCCTGTCGCGATTATCAAGGTCCATACTGGTCTTTCTCGCCACTTCTGCACTACATTGGACTGCATAAATTAACACTGAAGAACTTACCCTCAAAACACACAGCACAAGCCCTACTTTCTAATTCTTTAAACACGTTACTTAATTGACCAATTAAAAAACTGAACCAACCAGCTGAAGTGAGAAAATCTTTCGGACGAAGCACCTTCAAACTCAACAGACCACCAAGTTGCGGAACCTCTCTATCTTACAATGCGCATGTGCCTATTAATTAAAATCTAAAGTGAATCAGAATTCTTATTCTCAATATGTGCATAAAATATCTGAAATAGCGAAGTAAAAAATATAGAGAAGCTGACTCAGAGAAAACTGCCCCCCCCCCCTCCCTCATGAACTGCTGTATACCCACATAATAAATCACGCTATACGACGCCTTAAAACGGTTTTACTTATTATGTCAACAATGAAACGAGCAAAAATTTTCTAACATACGTTTTCAAAATTTCAATGTATATGTAAAAAGAGAGTCAAAAAATCTGTTCCCAACGATAAACCGAATGTTAATCCATGGTGTACAAAATAAGTTTAAACTCTACTCCGTTTTTCATGTAAGCTGACTCCATTAATGGTCCTTCTTCGTTCAAAAATTATTTTCTAAATGGCATTTGGTAACGTTCAGATTATCCAAATTTGTAGTTTCTTACAATAATGTAATAATGGCTATGATATACTCTTCTGTGTATAGGTGTTTAGGATATCAGTATGACTGCAAACAAAAATTGTTGTCCAGCAAGCGCATTATATGCGGATTTGATGTGTTTCGTGTTTCTGTTACACTGTAACTAAACCTTCAAATTTTATTTTCATTGTTTGTATTGAAATCAGTGTGTTGGAATAAAATTCTTTACAGAACAATTATTTACACACATGGGTTTGATTTTATTAATTTGTTGTTTGTGTTGTTTGGCCTTGTATCATAAAGTTTGAAATTTAGTAACAGCTAATGTCTATGTGTTCAAATCTATAATGGGTTGATCAATTTCTGTAAGCTACTGACAGGAAGGAAATACATGCAGGTAGGCTAACTAACCAAGCCTCCACGTTGTTATGAACATTGTATGTATTCAAACGTTACTAGCTAGAACTTTAAACACGCGGGTTATATTAGTACTTTAAAAGAACAGAGAGGTACACAAAAATCTATGAATACTACCGAAACACCTTCGCATGTTAAAACAAAGGATTTTGGCTTCAAAGCGGTTATGTTAGTTTTTAAGGAACTCAATATCTAATGTCATAAAACCTAAGGTAAACAAACATTTCAAAAATCAAAATGAGATAATGTTCAAAAGGAAGAAATAATACTAAAAGTTTGCAAGTTATAATAACTTTAACTGGATTAATATTTGGTTAACTTTATTTTCATCAAACAATGGCTAGAATGATGTTCACTCGAACAATACTAAGTAATTAAATTGTGGAAAATGATTTCCAATCCAAGATCAATATTTCCTTTAGAAATTTTTAATTAAACTTTGTAAACAGCTATCAAGTACATGATTGATTCGTTAATTATCGTCTAAATTTATTTGAGATTAATATTACCCTACGTGTAAAAAAAAGTTTAAAGTTAGAAAGGTGGCAGTAGCTTTCTAAATCCGCGACGAATAATAAGCTATCGAAGCGCATATAAATTTTAAATTTAAATCGCGTTTAAGACGGTTTGTATGTCAAGCAAAAGGTCTCCCTACGCGAGATATTTCCGAAAAGCGGATTTGTATTAAACTTCCTCAATTTTAATGTGAAAGCAAACTAGTGTGAAGATTCGCATGTTGTTTACTGCTAATGCACTTTCCGCAAAACTGATTTTCAGCCACAAGCTTCAGCTAATAGATTTTGTGATCGCCAAGATAAAAGCTCGTTTAACATCTTGAACGTGGGCGTGAAAAAAGAGTATATGAAATTGCTCGAAACTGCACATCATGTGATAACTAACGGCTTACTTCGTATCGCAAATGTCCCACTTCATTTGCCTTTCCCTGATTTTATATATTATGGTTGTAATCTATACCGTTGCTACCCTAGAGAGTTGAATATCGTACCAGATTTTCATAACGTCAAAATTTCTGTCCGCTTCCCTAAGAGACCAAAATGATGAAATGCCAATTTATTTGATAAATAGCGTCTTGCCGTCGTTTCACTAATATACGTTTCACGTTAGGTCGGAAAGCAGGGTACAAAAATTGATGTCTAATACGAATACAGATTCACTTATTTTATGATTTTGAATTAATTATAATTGCAAAAAAATTAAAATATTGTTTAAAGCTCTCATTAATATATATTAAAACCAAAAAAATAACTATAATTATAAAGGTTACAAATACATTGTCTAACAAATATACCTCGTTTAAAGTAGGTCGTTAAATTACACTGCACTTTCCACGAAATGGAGAAAATCTGAAAAACGATTTATAACCTACTCCAAAGATTTGCAACTGCTCACATTTACTGGTGGTAATTGTCGACCTCAAGAACGATTAAAAGGCGATAAAAGTGAAATACTGAGAAAATCTTTTCTAACACTTCAACTATAAGTGGAACGCAATTTCTTTTTGATGACACATTTTTTTTAATTGGATATTTATCAGCAGATAATTATAAATAATTAAAAATAGTATATTAAAGTATAAATGGATAAAAAGGTTTTTAAAACACGAGCGATTTTTCGAAATAGAGTAAGTGTTTTAAAGACCTGTTATCCACGAATACTTACGCTATTTCTTTTTATTGGTGCACCTTGAAATCATAAATACTACTATTATTACTACAAAAGTGGAAATAATAACTAATAATGTAAAATATGTAAATAAAAATTAATATATCTAACAATACTAACTGTACTTTCTATTTTCATTTATAAAATTTAAAGTGGTAAATAATGTTTAAATAAGGGTTTTGAATTTGTTAGTAATATTTTATTTGACGTTACAAGGTACTCCAGTCAGATCAATAATCAAAAGATTGCCATTTAGACTTTACGTTTATTGAGTTGTTGCTGATGCCATAGTAACTTTAAAAAACGCCCGTTTTTGAAAGTTCGATTTAAACACGCTAAGGCGAGCTTTAAATAGGTAAAATGGGGCACCAATAAAAAAAAACATATTTTTATAATCCGTAATATTAACCATGGGTGTTGTAGATCTCTAAAAAAAAACTGACTATCAATAATCTAGTGCATACCTTTCTATGTAATTAAATTTTTAAATATTTCGGGAATTTCTGCATCAACCCTTACTCCCCAGTAGCTTTCTAAAATAGGTTGCTTTAGTATCATATGGACTGCTGAGGGAGTCCGTTGATTGTTAATATTTTTATTAACAATTACGGAGTGTGAGTCCGCGTGCGTCTACTCACGCTACTGAAATTTATATAGTGACGCTGATTGAGAAATACAGCAATAAGTAAAATTGACCAAAAACGTACAATTTGTTGTAGATGTTATAAACTGAGACAATATTATACCAAATGTTCGCTATTATCCATTCTTTAAGTTTATATTTTTTAGTAATTCTATTAGTTAAGGCTGTTCTACCGCTTTTCGTTCGACCTAAGTTAAGAGGCCCCTCATCCATTTCATAAAATAATTCTACACGTAACATTCGCTGTATTCCAATAAAGACAGTTCTACGACAAATAGTTCTCTCTCGTTTCTGCATAAAAGTTTTTTTTATTGCCCACTGTTTCGTTGGTTTAGCAGCAGTATAATGTTTTGATATTAATTGTGCCAATTTCATTTGCTCCTAGTGCCTAGATGGGAATGAAGCAGTATAGACAATTAGATATAATTTACTTACACTTATTTTGTTAATCATTATTATTTTATGTAGCAAATATTTTTTAGTTACCACCAACCGTTATACTTCTTATACGAAATAAAGACTTTATTTAAGCGTTATTTTAGGTATTTGTTGTAGACTTGCATTTTTTTGCTAATAAATGTCAAATATTAAATAAGAGAAATGAGTTTTGTATTATTTTAATGTTTATAATAAAATTCTATGCATACATAGCTATGCGGACTGTGAGTCCGCACGCGACTACTAATGTTCAGAAAAGAGACGCGACTACTGGAAGGTTAAATAAAACTCTGGTATAAACGCTATTATATATAAAACACTGTAATAAATCCCTATAAATAGTATATTCTGTACCAAGATGGAAGCAATAATTTTCTGAATCGAGCTGTATTTATCATGGATCCAGGAAAGTTTACCAAAAAGAATGCACCGAAAAAACAATTCGTCAAATTAAAATTGACCGAAAAATAACTTTTACCTAAGCACAGTTTACCGAAAGGGAAGTTAACCGAAAATTATGGTTCACGGTGATTTCCCCGCCGAAAAAATCCCACCGGTCAATTGACCGTCTGGTAAAAATCTCACGCGTTACCCGTCGTAACAAAAACCCGCCGGTCAATTGCCCGTTTGAATAAAATGAGATATAGAAAGAGGGAGCTTTAATAATACTTTTTATTGTGTTCAAATAATACAAGCCTACTTAAGATCCTTGAAAATTTAAATTTAGATTTGAATTGTAAGCGATTTTCCTTAAAAACATCAGCTGATCATTACCATCGTACAATTTTTCTTTTGTGGTCTCTGCCTTGAATGCTCTTTTACATATTTTATATTGCCCCTAATTTCTGAATGCTTTCGAAAGTTAATATTTTAATTTTATCTTGTTTATTCTTGCAAGGGATGAATATTTATTGTGTATGAGTAATAAATCAAGGCACCTTCTTAATAGTTTGGTGATTATTATATTAATGACATTAAAACTATCATTAGTTAACAATGTTTGCTATGGGTAACTAACAGGGTGATATTACTGTTAATTGAGTTTAAAAATCTCTACATTATAAATATCCCCATACTTATTGCTATGCAATACAATTGCTTCATTAATGGAATCAATTATAATTAGGACCAATCCGGGCCATTAATACGCAATCATTAGTATATATATATATATATATATATATATATATATATATATATATATATATATTAAAAATTTTCTCGTGTGTACATATACAGGGAGCGGCATCAGTGCGTCGAAGTACGATATATCCGTTATTAAAGGAGATATAAAAAAAAATTATTTACAAAAATTATAGACTACTACATTATGCAACTATTTTCGTATTTACAGGGTGTTACATATTACCAGAGTGAACCAAACATATTTTCTTTTAAATGGGACACCCTATATATTATTTCAAGTTTAGTTTAAGCTTATCTCCCCCATACTTCCAATATGGGGTTTCATTACGTTATACAAAGTATTTCAACAGTTATGGTCAATTGTACATGAAAATCATTCTCATTTCAACGTCCTGTATACCCTAGACACAATAACCTAATAATAATTTTTTCCTGGCATAACTTTTTGGCATTGGTACAGTGTTACGATAAAGTGCTATTTCTTTATTATTGCACCAATTGAGTACAGAGCGAGCCAAAACGCGAACACGTGATTTTTGTCAATTTTTTCAAATGAATCACCCAGTAT
Source organism: Vesta saturnalis (assembly GCA_036346205.1). Taxonomy (NCBI): domain Eukaryota; kingdom Metazoa; phylum Arthropoda; class Insecta; order Coleoptera; family Lampyridae; genus Vesta; species Vesta saturnalis. The sequence continues at coordinate 1,507,859 of JARFJB010002538.1, forward strand.
TTTATTTTAAAAAGTGAAATTACACTTTATGTTCTTTCATTTTTATTAATCACTTCTTATAGCTAAACACTTAATTTCTGAGATATTTTCGGAGATAATATAACTAGTGTAATGATTATCATCGGTGATAGTTCGAGTTAAAACCCATGAAAATTGAACGAGGTATCAACGAGTGGCATCATCGATTATTAATCATAACACGTGTTATATTTGGTAAGAGAATATAATGAACGTTAATAGAAAATATATTTTTTAAAGTTTACAATTTGATAGTAAATATTACATTTGTAAGATACTCAATACAATTATTTATTTCTTTGAAACTTTTTGTCACTTTGACAGTAAACTATTTTATTCGTTAAAATCATGTGACAGTCAACATGCGGTGATAAAATTATCACCGATTTGAAATGTGAATTATATTCTCAGTTTAATAACAGAAAGAGATTTTTTTAACAATGTCTATTATAACAAGTTAGCTGTGAACAAATGACAGATAGATATTATTTAGTAATAATTAGTAGCTTCTCATTTAACAAACATCTTTGAGATTGTGTAATGTTTATTAATTTGTAAATACTTAAATACTGTTGAAATGAACTTTCCTGTTGAGGAATTAACAGACATGATGTGGGTACTGGGACAATGTAAGAAAAATTGTTTATTAGCACAAAGAATTTACAAAGAGAGATATCTCGCACGAAGACAACTCGAAAAAATAACCTTGGAAAGGTTAGTAGAACGTTTTAATCGTACGGGTTCAGCAGTTTATTAAAAAAAGGAAAGGACAAAACCTGTACTTAACGAGGAAAATCAATTTAACGTGATGCTTGAAGTTACGCATAATCCACATGTTAGTTAGTACATGTGAAATCTCGCGTCAGCATGATATTAGTGACAGGCCCGTCCGAAGAATACTGCGTACAAATAAGATGCATCCATACCATATCCAGTTGCATCAAGAGTTACTCGAAGATGATATCCCAGAAGGGTTGCTTTTTGTGAATGGGCTCAACAACAAATACACAATCAGCCGGATTTCACTGATTTTGCCCTCTTTGAAGACGTAGTAGCCACGTTTCATAAAAATGGAACTGTGAATAGACACAATTTCCATTATTATTCGACAAGTAATCCTCAACTTATAGCAACTCATAGTAAAACTAAGTGATCTGTGAGTGTTTGGGCAGGTATAATTGGAGATCACGTAATTGGACCACTTTTTTTGGATGGAACAGTGAATGGTCAGGTTTACTTGGACTTTTTAGAAAATCATTTACCACTGTTGGCAAACGTTCCTCTTAACATTCGTCAAAGAATGTGGTTGTTACACGATAGAGCTTCGGTACATCACACTAGTTTAATTCATAATCATCTTAATATCTATTTTCCTGGAATATGGGTGGGAAGAGGAGGACCCATTGCATGGCCAGCTCGTTCACCAGAGTTAAGTAAAATTGACTTCAAGTGGGGTTATGTGAAAAAACGTGTCTATCAAATACCTCCAACCACACAAGATTATATGAAGAATAAAATATGAGAAGCATTCCAGAGTATTAATTTAGAAATGTTAAGAAATGTCAGTCGAGAATTTGAAGATCGACTGCAATGGTGTATTGATGTTTTCGGTGGACATTTTCAACATTTATTATGAAATTAATTAATTTTATAAGAATTTTGTCTTAATAACCGTCGTTTTTTGAGTGTCTTATAATAATTTGTCACACTTTTATTTTTTCACAGCTAACTTGTTATAAATAATAGAAACTTTAAAAAAAAATCTTTCTGTTATTAAATTCAAATATCTCAGAAATTAACGATTTTAGCTATAGGAGTGCTTACTAAAAATTAAAGAACTTAAAGTGTATATTCACTTTTAAAATAATATATATATATATATATATATATATATATATATATATATATATATATATACCGGGTGGTCGTAAAGGAAGGAATAAATTCAATATCTTGTAAAGCACAATTTTTTCAAAATCGCTCGGACCCGTCGATTTTATATTTTTTCAGGGCATATTTTACGAAAAAATTTTATACAGGGTGTCTCAAAAAGATTGGCTAAAAAATTTTTTTTCAAATTGCAACCCAATATGTTTATTGCATTTTGGATTACCCTTACAATTCTAAACATTGGTCATGTAGCATGTGCTATACCTAAGTCCAAGCGTTTTGGAGTTATTCGCATTCAAAGTTTAAAAATTGAAAAAGATCATGAAGAAAACGAAAAATAAAATAATTTTTATAACGTTTTATTATATCGAAAACAAAGATTCGTAAACTTAAAATAATTTTATTTCAGCAAATGTTCGAAATGTCCTCCGTTAGTCAACTAACGCGCGAAATGGTTCGAAATGTGCAGCAGGAATTTGTAGATCGATTAGACAGTTGTCATTGAGAATTAACGTCATTATTTTTGTGTAAGTAAAGTAATTAAGTTCGAGAGTTTAACATTGATTATTGAAGTATAACGTAATTTTTTTATTTTCTTGAATTCATCATATTTTATAGCGGATTATTTGATTTAATTTCAAGTGGTTGTTATAAGTGAAGTTGATAAGTTTTAATAGACATACGGTAACGTAATTGTTGACCGAACAGCTGACTTATTTACATACCAGTGTCATTTTGCGAATAGTCGCAATTTTTTTTGAAGTGGCTTTTATAGAAATCAACATCCCAATTGTACACATCATTAATTTGCCTGATTTGCTAAAGAGGTAAGCGAAATTATTCATTTGTTATGACAAAGCTGTGTATTTTCCCGAATTTAGGAACTATAACCCGATTTCGTCGTTCATTACATTTTAGGATTTTATAAATTTTTGATCTTGTTTGTTTAGTTTTGTTGTGACGTATATTTAGTTTTAAATTATGTGACTAATTACCGTTTTGATCAGTTATTTTTGAATATCTGAGCGAATGATTTTATCGCTAAGTTTATCAAAATATTTAATGAGATTTAGTTTTATTTTCGCAATTTTGCGGCTTTTATAAAGCTTATGGTTTTATGTTTGGGTGAACTTTGCGTCAATATTTCTGAAGTAGAATTTTCAGGTAGGAGAGTGTATGGTTTCCTGTTACATCACTATAATAGCTAGTTCATGGCGTTTTCCCGCTATAAATATATTTAACAAGGGGACCTTCTTGACCTTTTTAGCCGATTTTGACGTTTTTGGAGTTGTGAGGAGGGGTCTTTTACAGCATTAAGTAAGATCCCCGCCCACAGCACTGAGCTATGCCTAGCGCGCAATTACATTTATGGGCTGGACGCTCTAATGCGAATTAGGTAAATTTGTCGCCCCAACGTAGGGCGTTTTTGTATTTGGTTTGTTTGTATTTAAGGAGTCGTAGTTTAGTTTGGATTTCCCGATTTTTGTTTTTTTTTTCTCGAGTTTTCATGTCGAGTTTACGCATGTTTTGCGGGTATTTGTCGATGTACAGTTGAGCTACGTTGGAGGACTTTTATATTATATTATGTATATTTTGATGTGTTAATAATTTTTGAACGAATTTTAGGATTTTTATATGACGAATTTGTGACGATTATTTATGAGATTACTATTTATCGAAACAAATCGCCAAACGATTTGTTCACCATTCAGTTAATCTAGTTTTGCGAATAATAACGTTTTTTTTTATTTGACTGGAGGCGTTCGAGCCATACCGTTTCCGATTCTGGATTAATGTTTATCGAGCGCTCCGGCATAAACTTTTCCCTTGTGCCTTGGCATTTTTTTTACCGTTGTTCTTTTGAACATGCAGTTACCGTTTTTAGCACACTTTGCAGGATTTTGGCTAGGAGCTGCTGTTGGCGTTTCTTTTATCGAATTACGACTTTGAGTATACCGGATGTCTCTGAAGTTTAGTTATACAGATTGTGTATTTTTGAATTTTTCAATTCCTTTTCGAATTTTTGTATCGACAATGTAGGCTACCGATTTTGACTTTCTAGTTAGGTATTTTCGCTTTTTGAGTTAGTTTAGGATTATTAGGTTTAGGTTAGCTTTACTTGTAGGCTAGTTAGGGTGGGCACTGGTAGGTTAGTTTTAGTCTGTTCAGTTTAGGTTAGTTTGAGCGAGTGAAGTTAATTGATGATTTTATTTCGGATTATTTTGTGTCAAATATCCTAGGGTCACATTTCCTCTGTGTAGGGACGGAGTAAAAATTTTCCCACAGCAGATGCGATTGTTTGTCGTAAGAGGCGACTAATCAAAGGGTGTAGGAGTTGGAGAAAGTGTTTTGTCTTGAGACAACGATTGTAAAACAACACAAAGCCCGGATCTCGCAAAGGGCGGAGTGGCCTTTTTTCCGCCCTCCGGGCGAGACATGCTAACCTAGCTTACCACGGGAGTGATGAATTGAGGTCGTTGTGGACCAATTGGGCGATATAATCGTTCGAGTTTTGTGGCTTTTATGATTGTATTGTCGTTATCTTATGCACTGTTGCACAATTTACGTGTTCCGATCCTTTTGGATCAGAATGCTTGTCAAGAATTCCACGGAGCTCATCTCGATTGTAACTGTATCGTACCGTTGGTTGCACCACATCGTGCTTCCGTGATCCATGTAAGATCGTTTTGATTTACCGTGAGTTAAGGCAGTTGATCCCGATTTTATTGCCTATTATGGCATTTACCGAACGTGACGGAAAGAGTGGTTTTAGGTTTAGTTTTGTTCTTACGTTAGCTTAGTTCGTAGTCTTAGTTATGTTCTTGTTCTTAGGTTTAGGTTCTTAGTGTGGATGTTTGTTAGTAGTGAACATCTAGTAGGGAGGGGGGTGTCACTGGGAATGAAAATTTTAAGTAAATTTCTTTAAGATAATTTTTTTTCTTTCTTGTTTTTTCGAAAGTCATTATATTTAAAATGTTTCGTTTTTACGTGTTAATATATTGAGTATTGAAATTGTTTAAAAGTTTGTTTAATGGTTAAGATATTTCGAATATGGTATTTAAAAGTTCAGAAAATGAATTTTAGTGTCGATTAAATTAAGCGTAATTTGAGAGGTATAGGATGTGGAGATAAAATTGTTTTTTTGGTTGCTATTTGAGGATGTTAGGGTTTCTAATTTCAAGTTAAATGTAAAATTCCAAGTCGGTAAAGACGTATAGAATTTTTTTGTTTGCTGTATATAATGAGAGTAAAGCTAACACACAACGTGGAAGTCTAAATATTAGTGTACAACCGGTTGTAATATCAACCAAAACGCAACTTGATAGAGAAGCATTCACGAGGTGACTTAGATTGGGAGTTTCGAGCACAATTACAACATCAATCATAATGCTGACACTGTGCACAAATGGCTGAATACGCTGTCTTGTGTGATTAACTTAGTATTTTATTGTTTAAATTTTAATACAGGCGTATTCATCCGTGTGATAGTCCAAATTAATTTTAGTGTTTTAGTTTTTATTTTTGTTTGTTATACTGGCGAATTTATATGGAAATTGTGTGTGACGAAAGCGTCAGGAGAAGAACGCAAATTATTTGTTAAAACCATTTGTTATTTTGGCATATGAATCAGATTTACAATAAATTTTAGTAAAGGCCAACTCTGGAACTAGCTAGTATCACCGCCTCTTAAGTATACTAAGTGATTTTAATTTGAATTGAATGATTTGATTAGTATCAAAATTTCCACTGAACAACCCGTTGGTCACTGCACACGTGATGCAATTGGCGAGCTTTACTTTATAATTCCTTTTACACATTCTTTCTAATTAATTTTATTTTCTAATACTTTATTAGTTCATGTGAATAAGTCACCGTCGGATATTTATAATCTGAGACTAATTCAAATTTCCCCAAAAACTAGACAAATTATATTAGTTAAAATCATATTTACTATACAAATAATAAAATACCTATCTTTTTGGTTTTATTTTTATACTATACAAATAGTTAGAATATGTAAATTTTCCCCAATGACTAGCCGAATTGGAAATACATACAAAGCATGCAATTTAGATTATTTTAATTATGCAAAGCGATAACTAACGATTTTTCAAATTAATATCAGTGACCCAATAATACAATATTCTTGAAGAAGGTACAAATGCTAATATTTATTCCAACAAGGAAACAATAGAAGACATCTTCATCACTACAGGTAAATAACTCATTGAAAATTCGGTGATATTATTAATTTGCAAACACTTTTTTTGTTTAATTTTTAGTATAAATGGTGTCGATTACTGCTGAAGGCGGCTTCCGAAACGTATAGTATACTCTAAACCCTAGTTAGCGCAGGTGATGTTTCGAGTCATCAGTAGCGAACATACAGCCATATCTCATTATCGTAAACCCCGGTAACGTAAACTAAGTGTGCAGAGTATATCATTAACTTCCGCATAGCATAGAGTTACTTCCAGACAAACGAAACATCAACAGCAATGCACAGGATGCACAAAAGTAATTGAAGTAAAGCTACAATCAATATACAAGTAGTCGACTAGAAAAGAAAATCATAGTAAAATTGAAATTGAATCGATGGATACTAGAAGGAGCTAAAAAGAAGGTAAGATAAGTAATAATATGTTACTCAGATAACATAGTTTACCTCCTTAGATTGAAGGCGAGCTCTGTGAGGTTTATTAACAAAGTATTGTTAAGTTTCAGTCGTGCGAATAGCGATTTAGTAATTTGTGGTAGTCCGACACTGAAAGAAATTAAAGTTCACCAATGAATCGAAGAAATGCAGATAGTTTACCATTTTTGTGAAAACACAATTCTTATATATCCGCCAAAAATGCGAATTAGAAAAAGAGACTTTCGTAAGAATAATTCATGTTCACACAAGATGGCTAACCAAAGCACGTTCTTCAAAGGAATGTCTCGGTTGTCAGATCCATTGTTATCAAACTACTGTTAAAAATTGTTTGAAGATGATGGAAATAAAGGTTTCCGTGATATGATATTTACAATACCGCCCTCTAGCGATAAGTATCCAAACTAACCAGTTAACATTAAATAGTAGATGTGGAAACCGGCAGAAATACTGTGAAAGCCCTATAGGTGCAACTACTATGTCCATCTAAACTTTTAAAGGTAATTGTAATACAGTCCTTATAGACTCTTCAAAAATCAGTACAATTGACATACATATAGATTAAACCACAAAATCTAAATCCCAAACGCAAAGGTAATTTTTAATACAGCAGCTACAGAAATTAGAAAATTTACCCTATTGAATCGGATATCGATTTTTGCGCGTTACAAGTAATGCTAGAAATTACAAAACATTTTAGACTGTACGTTTATAGAAAACAATACACACTAGAAACCGACCATAAACCTTCAATTTAGTTATACTCATTAAAAACCACCAACCCCCATTTAATGAAGTGGCGAGTTAAGCTTGCGAAATTCGATTACAGAATTCAACACAAAAAAGGCGAATAAAGTAGAATTCCAAGCGCTCCTTGTAGAATAGAAATAAATGCAAGAGAATCAAATAATGGACTCTCCTATGTTTAATATATCGACAAAGATCTAGAAATGCCGAATAAATGCGAACTCATAGGAACCCCAACGGAATTAATGTCAGAAAACAGTGACTCATATAATTATTCAACACACTGAACAAGAGTTTTGATAAATCATTAATCCTTAAACATTACACATATGTTTTTTTAAATTAAAGAATTAGAATCAATATTTTTAACTATGGCGCAGTAATATTTTAGTTAAAGATGTAGAAAATCCAGATACACAAAACAAAATTATAGAAGATTACCACAATTCAAGTCATAACGGAAATTTATAACACAACATAACATAACATAACATAACGTAACGTAACGTAACATAACAACGTAACATAACATAACATAACATAAAGTAACATAACATAGCATAACATAACATAACATAACATAACATAACATAACATAACATAACATAACATAACATAACATAACATAACATAACATAACATAACATAACATAACATAACATAACATAACATAACATAACATAACATAACATAACATAACATAACATAACATAACATAACATAACATAACATAACATAACATAACATAACATAACATAACATAACATAACATAACATAACATAACGTAACATAACATAACATAACACGAAATTGCATAACATGCCACGACGTGATATAATATGGCATGACTTGGAATGACATGACATCTCATGACAGGACACGGCACAACACATAACATAACAGTCATACCAAAACACTCCCTGGCTCGTTTATTTAGAAACCTTCCTCCATTCTTTCGTATCCCTCCCTAGCTTCCGCAAGATTTATACATTGTCTCGGAAATGCCCTTTATTTTGGTCACACATTCTACTGCATTCAGCCAAGTTTTATACGGCTTACCAGGCCGGCCTTACGTCTCACTTGGCCCACACATACCTGCCTTAATAATCTTGCGTTGCTCTTTGTTTCAATGTAACCAAACCAACGTTTGGCATCCACTACCATGCTTTAGTTTGTCAGATCAGGCGGCCAATCTTGTCTTCAATGGTATCATCTGCAGTGACCATTTTTTCCAGATATACCAACTCGTCCACTTGTTCTAGATTGAATACCACAATCTTTGTTTTGTTCACGTTTGCCTTTATGTCCGTGCTCTCACAGATTATAACAAACTTCCGGCACATGCTTGCCTAACACATTTATGCGTGTATACAATGGATAACCACGGTGACATACAGCCCTGTCGCACTCCTTGCTCAATATTGAAGTACTCACTACACACTACATACTGCACTTATTCCGTCTATTGGACCTGTAGGTACACCATATTCATGTAATATTTCCCACAGCTGCCTATTTACTCGGAAATATGCTTTTTGCAAGTCTCCAAATGCACAGTACAGCTTATTTTTAAACACTTTATGATTACCTTCTGGGGAGCACCCTACTGATCACTGCATCCTCTCCCTGGCATGAAGCCTCCTTGCACATCCCAAATCTTAGGTTGCGTAGTTTCACATCAGTAATCAGTACTTTTCCAAATACCTTACCAGGCACAATGAGCAGACTTATTCCTCTGTAGTTTTTGCAATCTTGCACTCTTGTTCCCCTTACCCTTGTCCAGCGGTACAACTGTTACGTGCACAAGGATACTGATGCGCCCAAAGTAAAGGGGTGTGCCGTAACGACTAAAAGGATAGCTGAAATAACTTGAATGCGTGGGTGTGTGATTGACGTAAAAATGCACAGGATCATAAAAGAGCACCACTTGGCCCTCAAACAAAAAAAAAGAGCCACAATACAGCAAGAAGTGCGGTACAAATAAAATAAATACGGTGAACGAAGTCCAGAAAGAGGACAGGTCCGATTAGTGGATAAATCCTGATCAGTAGCGATAAAGATAACAAATACTGGTAGTTTAACACTATTTTGTTTTATTTTATTTCTAAAAAGAAAACACTGTTTTCCTATAATAAAAAAAAACAAAAATCTATAAACTCAAACTGGTATACATTCGTATCAAGCTATATATGGTAGTTCTAAAACAGAATAACTAATTCTTAGCAAACAAACCAAAAAACAATCATTCAACAAATCGTCACAACAGAACCACGCATACCTTTGTTATCAATGCTATCCCTAAGTCTGATAAAAATGATTTCCCTTAAATTGCAACAAAATAAACCTTTCAGCACTGTACGACATCCAGAGTTGACCTTAGGAAGCTAAATAAAAATCAAACAGCAAAAGCAAAACAAATTATTGAACCGTGGTTACAGGAAGCTATCCCTAAAACTTTCTTTTTGTTGTTTTAACTCAACCGAAAAATAAAATAATCAAATATAATTGCGCAAAACGCATCCCAGCCAGATGTCTATCACTGCGATTAAAATAAAAGAATGAATAAATCATCATGGCATGAATTTTCAAGCAACAATAAAAAAATTAAGTTATTTAATACTACTGCCACGAGCAAAGATTAAAAGTATACACTAGAACCATAAAATTGCATAGTGAATCACTAAACAATAAATATTAACTTTGTGGCTGAAGACTCGTGAATATTGAATAGTTTCCTTACTATGTTTGTGATAAAGCACATTAAATCTTACGTTTGTATATATAAAGTAAAAAGCATAACGCACAAATCAAACATTTAGCTCATTAAGCAAGTATTAACGTGTAGCATGGGATCCATGTTACACTTTAATACCAGCTTAATAAAGAATTTCAATTTACAAAGGTAAAAAGTTTATGTGTAAATAAGTAGCAAGATTAAGGGCTGTATGTGCAAGATGCAACAGCTGTTAATAATACAATTACTGTTCTAAATAGTAACAGTTATTACACAATTAAATAATCCACAATCGACGGCAAATCATCAAATGTCAAAAGCGAGCACCTGCGTGTGTATTATATTTGTTAATTGTTTCTAATTCTCAAGTAACCAGTAAAATTTTTAGGTGCATAACCCTGTTAAGTATATCGACAGACCATGTCTAACACCTAAGTTTATATTGAACACATACAAGCTGTGGAGACAATGTTACACTTCCATCGGCAATTTGTTGGACTAGAAGTGAGCCGCACTTAAAGTAATTAGGATCGCGTCAAGCGATTGTTCATTTCTCCAGCGCTCCGCCACTAATTAAACAAAATAAAAATTCACCCGTAAGTTGTTTATGTCAGAAATACCCAAGCGTTTTAGTTGACTTAACGGTGTTTTTAGAGAGAAAACGAGTCGATCGTGGAATAACCCCTTGAGTTATCTTCGAGCTAGGGCTATCGTAGACCAACGTTTAGTACTCAAAGTTGAGGAAAGACAACTATCAACTTATCCATAACTCCCGGTTTCAAGAAGTGTCCAACGTACAGGTGAAGGATCAATTTCAGCATAAATCCCAGAAGAACCGAAGAGAAGGAAAAGAATCAAAACCAAAAACCTAAAGAATTCAAAGTTTTACTTACGAGTCGAGTAAAATTTCAGAAACTGTATTTAAGTAATAACCTGAAAGGTGTAATAAATGTTAAGGAGCACTTGCCTCCTGTAGAAAGACGACAAAGTATGTAACTTTTAAGATACCTTTATAACCATAAAAAAAACGAAAGACTAAATCGTTACTTCAGTATAATTTTAAGTATATATTTGAGAATTAAAACCAGCGCAATAACGAATGTAACTTTACAATATAAATTTTGGAAAAATTACAGCAAAATTTCTGAAATGCGTAGTTTCTTAAAAAGTACCTTTGACAAAATATCGTTCATGAAGAAAACGAAAAGATCACCTGAATACCTTTTCCATATACATCCAAATAAAATTCCCCTTTTATCGAAACTTTTAAAATGCAGAGCAAACGACAAAATCTTTGCGGCGTTGCCACGTATTACGACCCGTAACTGAATGTAAGGTGTTTGCCAACCCACAGGCATGAGAAATTCTTTAGCTGGAAAGAAAATACTAATGCTAAATTAATACGTTACACAATGATCGCGCTCTTACAATTACTCGGCACTTTTCCACATTTAAGGCACACGTTGAATAATTCACAAAATCTTCGCATAAGCTTTGCACCTCCATATTTTAGCATTTCACCAGTGATTTCATCCACGTCTGCTCCTTTACCGTTTTTCAACGTTCCTACCGTTTTCTTTATCCTATTTAACCCAATATCCTCTTCAGTTTCATTCGCTACTCCTTTTACATTCTTCTTATTAAACTCTTCAGTCTTAATTTCCACACTACCGTACAGCTTTCCGAAATATTCTTGCCAGCATTTCCTCACTTGATACAATCGTCCTATACTATTTCGTTGCTCCTATTGATCACTTCTTTGGGCAACGTTTTGTATGTTTTTCCCACTTCCAGAAGAGTTTTTTGTTTCGCTCAAAGTCATTCTGTATTTTCTCTCGTTTCACAGCCATCACTTCCTCTTTACTTATTATTTCTGCCTCCTATGTATCTTAATCTGTACACCTCATAAAACCGATTTTTTTTCTCGGTCTCATTATTTGTAGCAGTCACTACAAAGTACTCATATTTTTTCTTATATACCGTTTCATTACACCAACCACACTTTTTCGGTGTACCTATAATCGCTCTTCCACATATATGCACGGCGCGATTGGCAACGCAGTATTTCACGCACACGCACACGAACACGCACAAGCACACGCACACGCACACGCACACGCACACGCACACGCACACGCACATGCACACGACACACGTACACGCACACGCACACGCACACGCACACGCACACGCACACGCACACGCACACGCACACGCACACGCACACGCACACGCACACGCACACGCACACGCACACGCACACGCACACGCACACGCACACGCACACGCACACGCACACGCACACGCACACGCACACGCACACGCACACGCACACGCACACCACACGCACACGACACACGCACACGCACAGCACACGCACACGCACACGCACAAGCACACGTACACGTACACGCACATGTACACGAACATGCGCAGGCACATGCACACGCACACGCACACGTTCATGCACACGCACACTCACAGGCATACACAAGCACTCGCACGCCCACTCCCACGCACACACAGACAAAAACATACTCGTGTATGTGTGTTTGTGCGCTTGCTCGTGCATGTGTGCATGTAGTTGAATCTACGAATTTATGAATTAAGTCTTACCCTACTTTTCTCGTAAGAAATGATTATTGTTGGATCTAGTAATACAATACCTCCTCTGTACCATTAAACGTTGGTAGAAGATATAAATGGTATAAATAAGTAAGCTTTTATGTGCACAATTTTCCTTGGTATTTAATTAATAATTTTTTACAGCAAACTCTAAACATTATTTCATGGGTAATACCGTGAGTCACAACGCAGATATTGATAGTTTACAGTCATATGATTATAAGTACAGTACGTTTAAAATAATCCTTTGTTGTGAACTGTAATAAAGACTAATATAGTTAATTTAATAATTAGGGGGTTATAAAGGCAATTACTCACGTGTGCTTAATTGGGTTAACACCCGAGCGAGTGTTTGCCTTTACCAAAATACACTTTTTCGTTGGACTTGCCAACTGACAATTACAGCTTGTAATTCATCTGTGTTTACGTCTTCGTGCGGTATTCAATTCATATAAGTAATATTTAAACAAGGCAAGTGCTTTGATTTTATTAAAAAAACATTAATTTTTAATCGCACTTTAATTATTATTATTATTAGTAAATCAGTATTCAATAGATTGATATTCATAATAAATTAATAAAATTAATTTATTCTATTTTATGATTATGATCTTGTTTATAAGCACTTAAATGCGGGCATAAATTGGTCTTTATGGCACTGAGTAATCAAAAATTGTTAACGACTGCATTAATTATTCAAACAAGCTTCGGTATCGAACATTTGTTAACGTTAAGGAAAATCGTACATTACTAGTTATAGAAATTAAAATTAGACAGTATCCTTAACAACATCAATAAAGCCTGTCTACACAACATTAAAATTTACATCGGTACAAGTCTCCAAACTTGCCGGAAATACTAAATATTTTGTTTGAAAGTTTTTGAAACTGAAATAGAATAAAACGTTGTATGTACCACGGGTGTAACAGTCGATTATGGGTCTCGGGAGATTAAAAGCCGTCGGGCTTTAAACATTCCCTGGTGTCATAAATAACTATTATACTTAGATAGAGAGGTAAACGTCGGAACATAATTTTACAAAAAAAAATAATTATGTCAATTTTAGTTTATAAATGCAAATTATAATTTTGTCGGTGTACATTTTTGTGTAACTACAGGTTTTGATTTTTCAGAACACCAAATCAAGCAAAGGAAATTTACGCTTCTAAGCATAGAATAAATTGTGCGAAACGAAGAAGGTTTAACATTGTTATAAATATATCCAAAATACTCTAAAACAACTTCTCCAAATGAAATTGAAAGTTGTTATCAGATCGTGTTGATGCACAATTCATATCTTAATATTATCAATAAATGAATGATTGTTTATTTGTGGTGTGTTTTTATTTTATGTTATTAACTTGAGGATAATAGCACAAAAATACTTCTTAGTAAATAACCTTTAAGCTTTAACTTTAAAAGATTTGATTTGTCATTTACTTGCGAAATAATTTATTATTGGATTTTTAAAACTAATTACAATGTAAATGATTACAAACGTTATTAACTAAAGCAATCAACAAGTCTATTACCAAATACACTTACTTCCTTAGTTTATCTGGATGACAATTCTTAGTGGCACGGTTGTATAGAGTTTGTGCCTGATGATAAACATTAATGTAATGATCTGTACCAGTTGGCTTACGATATACGGAATCTATCTATCTGGTTTTCTTTCAGTTAGAAGATCAAGGAATAGAAGACAACCATCTTTTTATCTTTCTATTGTAAATTTAATGTTTATATGTTGGTTGTTTAAATGGTTTAGGAACACCATTAATTCTTCTTCCCTAAAAGGTCAGATAGCAAAAATATCATCAACATATCTAAGCCAATGTTTTGGTTTATTAGGTGCATTATTTAGAACTGGTTCTTCTAAATGTTCCATAAAATCATTTGCAATTGATGATGAAATTGGCATTAAATAAGAAGACTGATTTAGTTAGACAATGTTCAAATAGTTTGCTCTCGTAGTTGAAATAATTAATACCATTATTTCCCAAATAAAGTGTTATTTAACATTTCAAATGGTGAAAGTTTCAATTCATATGACGATCAAATAAATTCACCTTTAGGGCCGTAAACAATAAATCGGTGGCCCTCGTGCAAGTGAGTAAAAGGCTTATCCTTCCGTCGGGCAAGGTGTTCTGAGTGATACGACTGTAATTTAAAGATAAGCTAAAAATTCCTGCGCAATTCACAGTTAACAGCAACTTCTTTGGGCTCAAAACAAACTGTAGGAGTCTTATATTCCTAAAAAAGGGAAATGCGTAATTGTGACCTACCTTTAGGACGCAATGCTCTTCAGTAGGGAGGGGAAGGCGTGGGAAAGGATTTAACAGTAATAAACAAAAACATAGGGGGCCAACAGTCTCGAAAACTGTAAAATAAATGTTTTTTGTTTCAATAAACTTAAAATCAAAAATGAAGTCTTTTTTTAATCTTTGGTACACAAACAAAAAAATACAACTGGCATTGGTGGTTGCACAAATAAGGGTTTAAACAAAAAATTTTTGATTCGGTAAATAATTAAATTGCTTCTCAGGACAGTTAAACAAGCACCTGCTTTATCCCAAGAGTGACAATCCAAATATGTGATTAAACTAAGCACAGTTCCCCCTTATTTAGTAGACATAAGAATATTCAATTAATTGTATACTAGTCATACCCGTTAAGTAAAAATTAATTACACATTTTTCTAAAAAACATGCTACCTTAGTAAAGACCTCAAATCGAAAACAATCATTAAATTGGTATGAAAATATTTATATTTTACAAAGGTAAAAGTTATAAAATTACATAACGGCCATAAAAGGATTTGCAATTTAAATATTTAAATATTTACTAAACTGTTATGGTAATTTACAGTATCTCTGAAAAAGTAAAATCAAACGTTGAAACGATTAGGTAAGCACAGCATTACGAAAGAAGCATAAATAACATAACATAACAAAATCTTCACACCATTCCCTTGCGGGTAGGCAAAACAATCCCTGCGTCTTATTTATTTCTATTTCTCCATGCTTTCCTACCTCTGCATACCTCCCAAGCTTCCGCAAGATTCATATATTGTCCCTGACATGTCTTTCTATTTTTAAAACTCCTTATCTTTCTTTCTTTTATCGTACATTCTACTACATTCAGCCAAATTTTACGCGGCGAACCAGGCCCGGCCTTACCTCTAACCTCATCCACATATATTTGCTTCGTTAATCTTGCGTTGTTCATTCTCTCAATGTGATCAAACCAACGTAATGTACTACTTTTATATTTATCCATCATCGTCTTTTCCTCGCCACACTCCGTCATTATACACTCATTCTTTATCTTGTCCATTCTCATTTTACCGCAGGATTCTCAGGAATCTCATACCCACGGAATTTATTTTCCTTTCGTGATTTTTTAACATACCCATGTCTCACTTCCATATAGTACTAGATGGGACAAATACGCCATTATAGATTGCGTGTGCCGCAGCTAGGCTCATGCTTTAGTTTCTCATCATCGTCCACATACTTACAATCACTTTCCTCATTCTACCCAGATAAGAACTCGTCCACTTGTTCCACAATGTCATCTTGCAGAGTAAATACTCTACTCTCCTTTCTACCTTCCCGATTGAATACTTACTTTTGTCACGTTTACATTTAGGTCAATGCTCTCACAGACTGTATCAAACTTCCTCAGAGCAGTTTATAGCTCATCCGTACTCTCACATAATAAGACTGTGTCATCTGAATACACCAGAACTCGTACATTTACGTCACCAACTGTTACACCATTTGTATCGGTACATGCTTGATAACGCATTTATCTGTGTATACATTGAACAACACGGTGACATCACACAGTCTTGTCGCACTCCTGGGCCAATATTCAAGTGTTCACTCACACCTCCTTTCACCCACACTTCAGTGCCATTGGCTTCTGACTAAAGACAAATTTACTATTAATTAGGTTGACTACGAGACATGTATAAAAGAATAGAATTGAATTTAAATCTAGCAGTGAGCACTTAATATTAAGCACAAACGTATCAATTGAGTCAGGCCAAAGGATAAATTAAAATATACACCAAGCTATAAGTGTACACGCAAATTTAAACAGATATATTAAAATATATAAAGCTATAACGCAAGTGGCTATCTTCGGGTAAACCTGTCTCCGATCTGGTTAACTGAGGTTCTTTCACAGGATTCTCAGCTGAGCAACTCAAGTAAACGCCTCAAAATAACAGTTGTTCAAAAGCAGATCCAAACAAAAAAATAAACGACCAACAAAAATAGTATCAATAAAGTGTAAGGTATTGTTTCCGAAACAAACCTGTTTGAATACGGATCGTTGAGAACAATCAATTGAAATGGAAATTCATCAATTTTGATTGTACGTTTTCCAATCCTTTAAAATAGGCAGAAAAAGAGAGTTATGCACACCTTGTTAAGGAAGTAAAAAATAATGTATCCCTAGTAAACCGGGTGTGAATATTATAAATCTAAAGCAATTTCGGTGTCATATCAAGTTGGATGCCTTACAAATGAAATGTAATTAATACCTTCAACTCGTGTATCACGCCATTTTAGCAAAATCACTACCCAGACTAGAGGAAAACAGAAAAATCCTATCTCACCATAGTCGTCAAAAATATAGAAAAAACATTGACGTAGAAAAAGTAGATGCTCCATGTCGGTTAAAAAATAGATTAATCGAGTAATGGAAATGGAATCTAATTACGAAATAATAGTAATACTAAACGTTTTAATGTGTTTATGTCAAGAATAAGTAACCGGTAGCCGACCGTAACATTGTTTTGACATCTAGTTTACACAAGGAGGATTTGATTGCTACTTATACTGGGCATAAGCAGGACTCAACACTTACAACTCTTGATAATACAACGAAAGGTAGAGTGGACACCATAGAGAAGTAGTGTATCGTACAATGTACGCCGTTGGCCAATGGTCATATTTTTCGCAGTAATAAACATAAGTGTTTTTGAACCAATTATCTCACCAATTAGTCCTGCCCCAAATTACTCGTACGAGTATGGATACTTCAGGAAAACATAAGAATCTCCAGGACAGCTGGTAATGTTTCCAACCACAAACCGAAGAACCAGATGATGACAGTGTTGGAGAATACAAAAGTAAAGGTGTCGTACGTCCACGACATAACGACGGCTAGGTAAATATAATTGTGAGAAATGCAAAAAACACTTTTTTGTTTGATGCATGTTAAATGTTTTTCCACTGATTGCGTTGCAATTCAATGCAGACATATCATTTGATTTTTAGTTTAATTTCAGGTTCTTCAATTTTCACTTATACGTCTTCACTATTTTCCTCATTACTTCTAGATTGTTACTTCGATTAAGATAAAGACTAATACAAACACTATTTGGTTTTTGTAATAATTATATTTCTCTTGAAATTTTTTTCTATTCTGCTTGTATTTTTGTTGGTGTATTAAGTGAATGCCAAAAGAGAACGTCATGTATTATTCTTTAGTTAAACTCCTGTTTGGCAGACTGTTGACGTGAGAACCGAACACATCAGCTCCGTAAAGCTAAAATAGTTTTAGTATAAAAACAAGTACAAAGAAATTGGTGAAAAGTGTTACATCATTGAAGTAGACAGATAAGGGTGTAAACAACAGGTCAGATAGCCGATGGAAAATATTGATTTAAAATTAAAATTGAAAGCTAAAGCTAATATAACTGGAACTAAGTAAAACAAGGCTATGAATTACAAATGGGAAAGTGTAGCGAGCGTTTATCGGCCACAGAGGGTCGACCCAGACTGATAAACAATAAATTTATTACTAATTTGAATAAATAAAGATTTTGGGATATACGTACTGTTGTAGGTAATTTTAATTTCTATTTCTAAATACGAATAAAACAAATAAATAATAAAGTAAGAGATTCTCTTAAAGCACTATTCAAAGCTAATAAACAGAAATAATAATATCCAATACTGAGGGAGAATCGATGGACGGAGATAAAAGAAAGACAGTTGACAGAAGAAGATAGCGAGGAGGAGGGGTATGCTTTTATGAAGAGTAAAAAAGTAAATAGAACACCTATAAAAACACTAATAAACTCAAAACAAACGAAAGAAGAATTAGGAAAAACTTGATAAATTTTAGATATGCTACAACACCTTACGATAGATGTGAACCAAATTAAGTTAGAACAGATCAAAAATAATGAGGTAATAAAGTAATTTCAGGAAGAAAATGAAAAAATGCGGAATGAGAATGTTAATATAAAAAAAACAAATAAGAAAAGTGATAGGTGATGCAAGCGCAAGATTAAAGCAATTGGAAAGGGAGAAGAGGAGAAATAATATAGTAATATAGGGATTAATGTTAAATTCTACAAATGAAGACGTGACGACAAAGGATATAAAAAAATTTATTAGTGAAAAATTAGAAATAAACGCAAGGATTAAATCAGCGCGCAAAATAGGACCCAAAACATGTTTAGTGAGACTGGAAGGTTTCGAAGGCAAAATGGAAATTATGAGGAACCAATCACAGCTAAAAATTTTTAACAAGGTTTTTATAAATAATAATCTAACTAGACAAGAGCGGAAAATTGCAGAGAAAATCAAGAAGAAAGCGGAAGAGGAAAGAAAAAAAGGAAAAAAGGTTAAAAGCGTCTGTAGACTGTAAATGGAAAGGAATGAAGGTGGAATAAAGAAAAGGGAGCGCTAGAGGAGATGAAAACCAAGAAAAGTAGAAGTAGGAATTGGGCAATGAAAAAGCACATTAGTATGGAAGAAACAGTGAAAATGGAGAAAAATAAAAAAATATATCCGAAGGAAGACAAAATAAATTTATAATTTGTGCCTGGAGCGTGAGAGGAACCTATACAGCAGTTCAACTGAAACAATTGTTTAAGGAAATGGAACGATATAAATTGGATATAATAGCAGTACAAGAGATAAAGCAACCGCGGATAGGTATAGTGCAAGTAGAAAATAAAATTTTTTCCAAAAGTGGGGGGAGACCTGGGAATAGGCTTTCTGCTGAAGGAACTACATATAGAAAAAATCATTAATTTTAACCCTACATCGGAAATATTATTCGTTATAAGATTAAAAGGAGAAAAGAGAAATATTAGTATTATTAACATGCATGCACAATCCGAGGAGAAGGAGGACGACGAAACAGAATATATTATGAGTTACTGGAAAATAAGTTCGACGGTTTACCCAAGTATTGCGTGAAACTTATATTAGGGAATTGTAATGCCAAGGTTGGAAACTAATGTGTATACAGGAAGGTATAAGGGCTACATAGTAAACCTGAAATATCGAATGATTGATCAACTTTGCATATTAAAGGGACTTGGTAATAAGAAGTAAACAAATACAAAGGAAGGACATATATAAAGAAACGTGGAAATCTCCGTATGGAAAAGTAGTAAACCAGATTGACCACATTCGAATTGAAAGAAAACATGAGAATAACATTTCAAACGTAAGGAGCTGATAAAGAGCTGAGCTGACTCAGACCACTTCCTGGTTAAAGTAACAACCAAAAACCTAACGGAAAATACGGAAATAGCTAGATAAAGAAAGGAAAAAAATTAAAAGGAGCATAGGTACGATATAATAAGACTGAAGGAAGAAAACATAAAGGTGGAATAAAGACAAAATTAACAGTGGATTGGAAAGTTTCAGTAAGAAGAAGTGGAAGGGAGGTAGAAACAACTAAAACAGGTAATATCTGACGCAACAGTAGTACGAAAGCAAAACAACAAAGGGGAGTTAAGAATTGGTATGATGAGAAATGTATGGAGAAAGTAGAAGAAAAGAAGAGTGTGAGAATGCAGATGCAGCTGAATAACAATGATGAGCACTGTCTGAAAGATAAAGTAAACAGAAAAGAATTAAAATCATTATGTAG
Source organism: Vesta saturnalis (assembly GCA_036346205.1). Lineage (NCBI taxonomy): Eukaryota > Metazoa > Arthropoda > Insecta > Coleoptera > Lampyridae > Vesta > Vesta saturnalis. The sequence goes on from JARFJB010002538.1 coordinate 1,528,439, forward strand.
AAGCAAGAAAAGGTAACAAAATGAAATGAGATTGAGAGTAATTGAAGAGAGGTTCCGGAATAAGGAAATAAGACCGTTTTATCAAGAAATAAAGAAAACAGAAAACATTATAAATGTGGAGGGAACACTTACTTTACTTAACGAAAAGGAGACGGATGAGCAAATAGAGCACAGACAAACCGAGGATGAACGAATTAGAATAGAAGAACCAAATGTAAACGCTGAAAAGAAAAGAAATTATCAAAACAGGAGGAGAGTAGCTACAAACAAATCAGTGGATTGATAAAACAAATCTGGGTAAAAGATAAAATACCACATGAATGGGAAAATGCCCCATATACAAAAAAGGAGAACCAATGTTATGTAATAATTACAGGGGAATAGCATTACTGGATGCCTATTATAAAATTCTAGGCTATATAATTAGGTAAAGGTTAAATATGTATATGGAAGTAATATTGGGAGAATACCTAGGATGGTTTAAAAGTAACAGAAGTACAACATGGTATTCACTCTAAAGAAACTCCAATCTACTAGCTATGAATATAAAACAGAGTTACATCGACTCTAGACATGCCTATGACAGCATAACCAGATAAAAGATATACGAAGGAATGCAGTAACTATAAATACCAGGGAAGCTCTTTGGTTTTATCGAAGGGAGAAGAATCACAGGATTTTCAGACAAGAAAACCTGTGAGACAGTGGGACCCCCTGTCAACTATGCTTTTTAATATGGTGCTGTAGGTAATGAGAAATATGGGAATAAAAACGGAGGGAATGTGAATTCTGTTTTATAGATATTATTGTAACTTAAGATTAACATGTGGTAATAATTAAAATGTATGCCCTAGGCCTTCATGGTATGTTGAGCAATTGAAATAAATAAAAACCAGTTTCCATAACAGTATATTAGTAGCAGTACCAACTTCCTGTTTTAATTTTGTAATGGACATTTTTTCGTTTACCACGGCATGATGTATAACAAAAGAATTTAATACAGCCGTTCATATTAGGAACTCGATGGCTAATTTTCTGTACCACTTCACCCCTCAGCGCAAATAATTTGCACAACACCTTCATTCGATCTGAAACATCAACGTAAGATTTGTGTTTTTATAATCTAGCTGAACTGCAGGTTTTTCGATTTTTTTCCATATCTTGTAATTATCTGACAAGCAGCATTATTTTTTGTACTCAAGGTGTAAAATATATATATATATATATATATATATATATATATATATATATATATATATATATATATATATATATATATCTAATTTTCTTTTTTTATATTTTTATTTCATTATTTTTAATCACGGGAATTATTATTTTTGTTTTGGCTACCGAGATAACAATTTTTTTTTTCTTCAATTAAGGCCAAGAATCTTGTTTACCTTTCTGTTGCCGTCTAGCAAACTGTTTTATTGGCTAATATATTACTTATATAGCTAGTTCTCTTATTATTATCCGACTAACAGACCAATTGCTTCCGACCCGAGAACCGGGAGTTATTTTTTTTGCACAACTAATAATTTTTTTTAATTCATACTGCTTGTACCGCACCTTTCCGACTCAATAAATACAGAAGTCCTAAATACCGTCACCGCTGTAAATATTCGAGGACCCCTGGTAAATGGATGTCTTCACTGACGCTGCTCGGTTCACTTTTACCTTTCCATCCCCACAAATATGAGTCTAGCCTCTGGATCTCCGTTCATCCAGATTGACGCCGGAGAAACCCAATTTACTGTAACCGTCCCTCCGCATTTTACCGCTACGCTCATATTTAATAGTCCGCTGGACGTGAAAGCATTATAAATTTGGCGCCAGAATTTGTTTAAGAAAAATACTCCCTAAATCCTCACCACCGTACCGAGCACCGACGATCTCTGCCGACCGCGAAGCAGAAACTACGATGTTACCATGCGAGACGAATGTAGATAAAGAGCTAGAGTACGAACTCCGTATAGAGGAGACGCCGCGCAAACCTAATTCGGGGGATGAACGCGTTGGGTGGATATACCGCCTGCGGTAACCCGAACTCCAAGAGGAGTTTTCAAAGTTTGGTTTGTCTATAGAAGGCAACCAACCAGATCTACGTCGCCGTCTAAGTGAACACACCCGAGGTGAGATTCTCGCTTCCGAACTGTCATCTTTGCCGCTGCCCCGTTTATACTGGTAACCGCGTTAAGAATAACATCAATTTTGACGCAACCGCCTGCTAGGACTCGTCGGTTGGCCGCGCTCATAACTACCCCCGGTATCCCAACCATCGCCGTCGTTGCAGCAACCGTCTGTGCTTCAACAGCACCCACCGGTAGTACCACCGAGAATCAAAACTCGTGTATGGAACGTCCAGTTTGACGGTACCAACGCTCTAGTCTTCCTCCTGGAACGAATATAAACGAGAGGTACATTTCCCTAGACAATTTAATCGTTGTCCTACCACACTGAATCACCGGTAACACGCTATCCTGGTACTGAAACAGCAAAAACCGCTGGCAGGACAAGAACGCGTTCGTGAACGATTTTCGGAACTGTTTCCTCCCGATCGACTACCATACCAACCTGGAAACCGAAATCAGGCCTCCCCGTACATAACCGAAATAAGCCGGTAATGACGTTCATTACCGAGTTATGAACCCTAATCCGACGACATGATCACATGTCTGTCGATGAAGAATTATACCAGTTACGTCGAAATTCCTTACCGAAATGTTGTATGTATGTATTTTAACATGAAATCTGGAAACCTGTTTCTCGAGAACCGACTTATATCTAAGGCCACAAAACCGATAACGACGTTTACCAACTGTTCCGTCATCACCCTTTTAAACGCCGCCGAAGAAACCCAGTTGAAAATGGTTCCGCATACCGAACTCTCAAAATGCCAGGCTATACAAGGCACTACCGACTTAGTAGAACATGGTATCCGTCTCACAATCGCCACTCCGATCAAACAACGGCACTGTCGGCTTATTCCGAAAATGCAAAGCCGGCCGTGGCCTATTCCAATTTAAAGTGATGCCGTTTAGGTTTCGCACCTTCTGCCTTCCTGGTTTGCTAGAATGCATTATAGGAACCGTACGCTTTTCGGCCATCAATCCCTAACCTAGGTCCATTCCATCAAAAGCCCAACTGGCCGCATGGCAAGGTGGGGTATTTTATTGCAACAGTTTGATTTCGAAATCAAATACCGAAAGGGGGTGCTGAACCGTCTGGTCGATGCCTTATCTCGTGACCCGCTCCCTATGACCAAAAATTAATCTTTACTGTAGAGCTCCCCGAGTGCACCTGGTACACTAAAAATTTTTACGAGGTTACAAACTATCCCGACCGACTGCCGGATTACTGTATCCGTGAATGCCGAATTGACCATCATTTACATATTAACCAGTTAAAAGGCGAACTAATTACCAATCCCTAGAAACTGTGTGGCTAAGCCGTACCGTTCCCGTGTTTTCAAGGAGAATCACGATTCCTCCACCGCTGGTCATTTAGGGGTCATTAAAACCACAAACCGTATTCTGGAGCGGTATTATTGACCGGGAATTACTTGACCAGGGCTGAAGAGGAGGAATCCTGAACAGTCTACGAATAAGCATATAAGCATATAAGCATACTAACCAAAGGCATGAGCATACTAACCTAAAAAAAAAAACCAGGAATTACCAAAGATAACATTTGTGTCCGAAACTGTCCGCTGTGCCAACAGAAAACCGCGGGTCATGTACAACAGTATCTGAACCGTTTACCGTGGGACAGCTACGATACCATGGCACCCCTACCACGATCATCCAAGTCATTCTTATCAAGCTGTTCTTCAAGACCATTTCACAAAGTGGGTAGCTTCCAAGCCTCTGAGGTAAGACACTGCCACTACCGTCTCTGAAGCCCTTTACGCTGAAATCGTCAGGAAGTTCGTTACGACACGTGTGGTGCTAACCCACAACGGCCCACAGTATGACAGCCCGGCTTTCAACCACATGCTATCAGACTCGGCATCCTTCACCGATATACCCCAGTGTGCACCCCACAAGCGAATCCTGTAGGAAGAGCGAACCATACGCTAAAACAATGTTCGCACAGATTTCCGATAACAGTCACCGCGACTGGGACCGTTACCTTCCCGCCCTTACTTTCGCGATGACCATTGCCGTACAGGAATCAGTTACAAGGTACCTTCCGATTGGTACGGCACAACCTAAGTCGCATATAGAACGCAAGAACATCCGCTATACAACATGTTAAATTTTGTTTTACGCATTTACAAGCACAATTAATTTTTTAGTTTAATGTTATATTTAGAATTTTTTTACGCGGGGTAACAAATTAATTTTAAGTTTGATTACGAGCATTTGCAGAAATACAATCTTTTTTACATGTTATTTGATTGCATTTTCTAATTGTGATATTTTCATTTATTTGGTTTAAAGGTATTTGTCCCATATTATCTTCGCCGCCCTGATTAATTTCTGTTACCGCCTGTTGGTATAGATAAGATCTGTAGTATTTTATTGATTTAAGGTTTCTGTCGCCAGTGGAAATTTTTTGGTTTCATTAGTTGTAATGACTGGAAATGTTATTTTTGTTCTGGTTACCGTATTCTCTTAACCGCGATAACAATTTTTTTTCTTCAACTAAGACCAAGAATCTTGTTTACCTTTCTGTTGCGGTTTGGCTAACTATTTTTTGCTAATGTAAGACTTATATAGCTGGTTTGTTATTATTATCCGGCTAACAGAACAATTTTTTCCGACCCGTTTATAAGGAATTATTTAACTATTAATTTTTTAAATTCATACTACCGGTACCTCACATTTGCGACTCAGCAAAGACAGAATTCCTAAATACTGTCACCGCTGTAAATCTTCGAGGACCCCTGGTAAACCGACATCTTCATTGACGCTTTTACCTTTCCATCCCCCGCGAAAAGGTGTCTAGACCACTGAATCAGCGTTTATCTAGATTGGCGCCAGCGAAGCCCGATTTTAACGTAACCGTTCCACCGCAGTTTACCGCTTCGCCCTTATTAAATAGTTATAACAACTCACCATCCGCCGAACGTAAAAGCGTTATAACTATAAACGAATTAAGAACAGAATCGTGCGTAATTAAACATAGATCCTATTCTACCTATCGTTATTAAAAGGAACAAATATTAAATAGGTATTTTGTATAACAACTTTTCCAATTCCGACCGGAACATTTTTATAGATACCGCTCCAAAAACTGAGACTAAGATTCATATACAAAGAAATTTCCATGGTGCCCAAAATATATGTTTCAACCCGTGATTACAAAGCATATGTCTATTTCAAAAGCAAAGCTTGTCGCAATAAAACCTACAAGGAATCCACCCACAGGAACTGATTTTGAATATCCAGGTACTACAACCAGTAAAAGTATACTTATTTCTATCCCACGGTGAAAATTATTGAGAAGGAATAACCATTTTCCAGCTTCGCACACAAAAAAAGATTGTTAGCTAAGGATGTTTTCCAAAATCAAGAAATAGTTATTTTTAGTATAAGTGAGTAAAATCACTATTTACGTTGGAAAAATGTACCAATGATTTAATGAATTGAAAATTAATATTCATCCACCTCCGTTCCTCTCACTAAAATTATCTAATGATTGTGAAAAAATTCCAATTTTTCACACTTGTCGAGGGCTGTGCAATTTTCACAAGAGCCAAGTAGAACACTCCGCCGTGAATGACGATGAGATGATTATATCCAAAGTATCAATTAGATTATACGTATTGTCGCGTCACGTAGAAGAAATAATCGAACAAAAGGGGCAACATATCCTTTGCTTAAACAATTTGTATTACACCACCCAATTTGATAATTTGTGTTGTAAGACCAATCATTTCTGAAAAGAATTCTCAATTTTCAAATAAATCTTCCGAAAAAGACATCACATATAACGTTTAACGTTTGGTGGCACAACCAGTATACTATGACTAACTTCCAACAACAAAGTATGCAACTGGTGTCGTCAATCGACCAAAGTAATTAATGCGTGCTTGAAGTCGATTCAATGCACAGTGATTCAATGAAATACTTTGGTGCTCGGGTTGTGCTTATGAAAAAGATATCGGATAAACGGTCGCAGTAACTACGACGACTAAATCAGACAAACACTCTTATAAAAGAAGAATTGACAAAATCTTTATCTAAAATCCAGAATATGCTCTATCTATGTTACTTGAGTTCCTTATAAAATTGACAAAATAACTAATTTAAGCAGCACACAAAAGGTTTTAATAAAGGTCTTGCACGTACAGGAACAGTTCTTCCAGAAGATACGGTTATGAGTGGCTTCTAACGTGCTTACTTTTGGACATTAAAAGCCCGACACCCTACCGATTTTTGTGAAGGAGCAGTATGTTACCCCTCCCAGCTGTATCTACCATAAGCCAATACTTAGGAAGAGTTAATTGAGTTGTGGTTTACGCGAAAAAATGTTTCTTTCTTTAAGCCGAAAGTGCCTCAAAAAGACAAATTAAACATGACAAAATGCAAGTATGGGAGAATGTGAACTTGAACTTGGTGTTCAGGATTTTAGACATGATAATAGTAAGTTCTGCGTCGAAGTTTTCAAACGAAAAGGCAGAGGATGCTCTTGTGTTTATGTTCTTGCCATTAATTAAAAGAGTTTGACAACCAGTGGCCGTGTATACAGCTAAAAGTGCAACCAAGGGTAACTTTTTTTTTCATACCTACATCCTTTTGAATGTGTTCTAAACCGAATGAAAAGTGTATTGGTAGGTACCAATTTCTTATAGAGTTTATAAATTGTATCTCCATTACAGACACCTTAGGATAAATTAAGTAGCAATATTACACAGCATTGTTCGATTTGGATCGTGAACATATGCACAATTAAGGGTAGTACCATAATTGAGCGATGGTCATGTTAATTCCTGCTGAAAATACGAGTGAAATTAGCGACGCAAGTATTTCAATTTATTTTGATGGGTATTTAAATTCAAAAGTGTGCTATTCGATTTTTAGTAACATTGTTACAGATGGTCTTGAATATTATAATAATTCTTGTCCACTTTTGCGTGATTCTGGCACAACAGCAAAATTTACAAAACGAATGATTGATTTATTTGATTGTCTTAACCGCCATTTCCCCTTTGAAGGTATAAACCAGAGGCTCCCGACGTTGAAGTATGTATCCATGCAATTTAGATCCGAAATAAATATTTTTCAGAAGGTGCTAGCTGAAAATTTAGAGTGGTTAAATCGATGAAAAAGATAGCGATAGATGAGTTATACCATCAAATCGTTTACTAAATACATCACATAGTCTGCACTAATGTCAACTATCCAATTGAGTACCTTGTTGCTTTTCAAATGCGAATTTAATTATGTACGTACTTACAAAAAAGATTAATTAAGATCCGCTCTAGGTAGGACAACCAATTAGATGTAAATACGTAATAGTCAGTTTTTAGGCGGTGGTACAAACTAATAGATTCAAATTGGTGGTTATACTACGTAGTGATATACGTTACGACTCTATCGCACATGGCATAACATCTAGTCTAGACAGTATATACCATCGTGGTCATTAGCAACCTGATAATGGTTAGTAACACCTAATGATTTAATCTAATTTCAATGTACCGTGCAGATGGCGCTAGTTGCCGCATATTTTTGTGGTTAAAAATGACGTAACTTTTTTATAACAAAAAGTATCAACTTTCCAAAGGCACGATTGGATTCTGCGATCAATATTGCACAAAAAAGGTATACCTTATTGAGCTCGCTATCTGTAACCATTTCCGAATAAAACTCAATTTCACATTTCAATTCTCAATTATTGGTATTATTACAATTCGGAGAGGTCAGTAGACTATTATTGAAATAAATGGTTATAAACAGATTTAACAGAAAATATGAATAAATTACCGATCATGATATCATTTCAATTCTCAAAGTGTCCTCCATTTGCCTGTATACACTGTTGCAGTCTTCTCATAATTGAAAATACTTCACTATTTAGTCTTTTCTCTTGTACTATTTCATTGAAATCGTCTTCAATTCTCTGGCGCAGTTCCTCAACAGTTTCAATTAACTTATGAAACGCGATATCTACAACCGTTGTCGATAAAAATGAAATTTTGCATTAGGTGGACCTTGTTCGTGTGTAATCCAATCATACAGTCGCATTCGTATGGCACTGAACCGTAAAAAAAGTAGGCACTGACAGTAGCTTGCTAATATTTCGCTATCTGTCATTAACGTCTAAACTGTTTGAAATTGTGTTTTGCATCGTTGTTAAATTAAAATGCCCCTCTACACATTTTCTGAGTATGTTGATATGCTGCTGGTGTTGGGCGAATGTGTTGGAAGTGCACGGGCTGCTGTGACACGGTACAGTGAAAAATATCCCAGAAGAAAGCTTACGTGAAAGTGGAACTTTGAAGCCTCAGACTGCTGATAGGGGAAGACGAAGGACGGTGAGATCTGTTGCAAATGAGAAGAATATTTTGAATATTATTGGAGATATTCACACTGTTAGTACTAGGCATGAGTCACTACAAATTCAAGTGTCACGACCAGTTGTTTGGAGAGTTGCAAAAGAACAACAATTGCTTCCGTACCATTACGGTCAAGTTCAGGATATTTTGCCAGGTGATAGACCCATACGCATGAGATTTTGTGGATTGCTCCTGAGGAGGCATGAACAGGACCCCAACTTTCTTTTAAATAACATCTTTAGCGATGAGGACACTTTCACCAGAAACGGAGTGTTTAGTATGCATAATGAACATGTTTGGGCCGATGAGAATCCGCATGCCAGAAAAACTATTCATTACCTACGTTCTATCAAAATTAACGTCCGGACTGCAACACTTGGGACTGAACTTCTAGGCTACCGCATTCTGCAAGGTAATTTAACCGGAGAAACGTACCACGATTTTTTATCCAATCAACTTTATGAACTTTTGGAAGACATTCCTTTAGCGGGAAGGCGTGCCCTATGGTACATGCATGATGGGGCCCCTCCCCATTTTAGTCGACAGTGTCGTATATGGCTATCCGAAAATTTTCCAAATCAATGGATAGGCCGAGGCAATGAAGCTCCTTCAATTTGGCCCCCTGGGTTACCAGATCTCAATCCTTTGGATTTCAATATTTGGGAACAAGTGAAAAATAAAGTATATACTCAGTTGATTGAAACTGTTGAGGAACTGCGCCAGCGAATTGAAGACGCTTTCAATGAAATAGTACAAGAGCAAAGACTAAATCGTATAGTATTTTCACTTATGAGAAGACTGCAACAGTGTATACAGGAAAATGGAGGACACTTTGAGAATTGAAATGATATCATTATCGGTGATTTATTCATATTTTCTGTTAAATCTGTTTATAATCATTTATTTCAATAATATTCTACTGACTTCTCCGAATTGTAATAATACCAATAATTGAGAATTGAAATGTGAAATTGAGTTTTATTCGGAAATGGTTACAGATACCGAGCTCAATAAGGTATACCTTTTTTATGCAATATTGATCGCAGAATCCAATCGTGCCTTTGGAAAGTTGATACTTTTTGTTATAAAAAAGTCACGTCATTTTTAACCACAAAAATATGAGGCAACTAGCGCCATCTGTACGATACATTGAAATTAGATAAATCACGTTATTCGGCATAAGAATTATAGGCAATGCTACAAATTTGAAAGCTATTTATTGAAAACTGACGAAAATATTAAATAAATTAACTTATCAATTTGAAAACTAAACACCCTGTATCTCCGTAATGGTGCGTTTTACGACCCAAGTTGATAGGAACTTTTTTGTTTGCGTTGATATCCTGCATCAGCTCCCTAATTTTGACCACCTATTTTAGAATCACCTATATATATATATATATATATATATATATATATATATATATATATATATATATATATATATATATATATTATATATTATATATTATATATATATATATATATATAATTTATTATTTCATTAATCTAATATTCAGAGCTGTTATATATGTACATATTTACATATTAATTAGTTGCCATAATTTATTGATTTCATTAATCATAAGAGATTCAGAAATAAGTAAATACACTCGTGCGTACCGGGGTACTATAGCGTGCCACCTTTTGTGAAAGTTCGCATTCATTTGTGTATCAGACGAAAAAAAGCTTACTTCAAAGACGAGTTCGACAACTATTTCCGAAAAAGGCGAAATATACTGTAAGTAGATATTTAAAATTGATTATTAGGCGAAGATAAAATAAAGCACGCATAAGCCAGGTTTATCGAGTTTGCATATAACAGGCGCGATAACGAATATTCTTACTATTTTGTGTAAGTTGTTATGTATATTGGATGCGAATTGCAAATTGATTAATAACCATTATATATATATATATATATATATATATATATATATATATATATATATATATATATATATACTTTATTGTAAATCAAACAATATCTTCCGATTGATTATGCTTTTTAGAACAAAAAGGGTTTGCTTCCATGGTATACGTGCGAGGTACCGTTTCTGAGATATTTCAGATGTTGTCAGGTAATGTCAGGTCAGTGATGCTAAATTTAATTTCGAGTTTAAATTTCACGAAGTAAACTATGACTAAGTTTTGACATTTATACGAACAATATTTTAATTCAGAAGTAATTTCGTAAAGTATTTTTAATTTGGTTGCTAGTTTCAAATGTTAGATAAAATGCCTTTTTAAATTTTGTAATCAAGAATATGCTTACATGCATTTTGACTATGGTTTTTGTGATGGGAATGCAGCAGCAGCAGCTCATGTTTTTTTCAAACGTGCATCTTCAATTCGTTAATCAAGGGTTGAAGGCTATACCTAAAAATCCCCGTCTGAATTTTAGTACGGTAAGAAGAAATAATAACGTACTTCGTGTATTTAATAGAGATTCGAGGACTAGTCAAAGAAAAGTCAGTCGAACCACTGGAACTTTGAAAAGCACTATTGTAGTAATATTAAAACAAGACCACAGACATCCTTTCCATGGTTTACACCCAGGAGACGAATAACGCACGGTCGCATCTTATAGGTGGCATCTGAACTCCGTTCAAAACATTGGGGATAAACATAATAAATAAATAGTTGCATTAGTTATTTATCGGTTATATATATATATATATATATATATATATATATATATATATATATATATATATATAGGCGAAATTTAAAATCGTAAATAAAATTATTCAATGCGCATTGCGAGCCATTGTAAATAACATCTAAAATTCGGGTTTACTTTTATTTGCTAATCAGGTGCAAGTGTAGGTTACTGGTTACAAAAGCGAATTGCAAATCGAATGGAATTATTATTATACAGTTTTAGAGGGGGCGTTCCATTCACGCAGCAATTTCGATTCCATCATTGAGGAGTTAGCACATATGCGCAAGCGCTCCAACGGGACCATGATAAATAAAATATTACCGAGATAAGATAGCGTGATGTGCTCGAGTCGGCATCACAGGCGAACATGTTATTTCTGGCATCGTGCATGGATTGCCAGAAGCGTACACGGCTAACGCACACGCGGCGGTATGCGCTACACTCGAGACGTTATACAACGATATACACCACAGGCGGTGGTGAGGGGGACGACACAATGCTACAATTGTCAGCAGATGACAACCTATTTCTCCAAGGACTGCTCCTTGGAACAGAAGGGGACGTGCCGGTGATGTGGTGAACCCGGGCGCGTTTCGGCGGCGTATCCCCAGAAGGTGGTGGCGAAAACCGGCGGCAACGCGAAGGTAAGTTTACTGCTCAAACCTACCAACACGTTTTGTAAGATGGCATATATGTGTGACTCCCCAGTCAGGGCGCACATTGAGTCGGGGAGTGAGCAAAGTATTTCACTGGCGGCAGCGAGGCGACTGGTGTTGACGAAAAGGCGCGACAGCCCAGGCGTAGTGCTTAAGGGCTTTGGAGGTGGTCAAGCACTGGAGTTAGGCAAAGCGTTATTTGTCGCCAACATTGATAGGATGGAGCTACGCATCAGGGCGTTGGCGACAAGCGTAGATATGGGGCGTATAGAACTGCTTGTTGGACAGCCGGCTCTCGAGACACTAGGAGTCATGCTGGTGGTTAGGGACGGCAAGGCGTTGCTAACTGATGACGGCTACACCAAAGGATTTTTAGGGCGGCTTACGGTGGACGTGGAAAAACCTCAGCGGTATGAAATTCATTTGGCGGCGGACTTCATATGTGCACCAAGATTCTCCTCCATCCAATGGGAGAAGGGGCACCTACTGGCGACGACGGAACCATTCGTTGAAAGGTGACGATGTATAGTTGCCGTGTTGCAGGCGAAATCTAACTGTTTTCCAGAGCCAAGGAAGGTGTCGAACTAACTCACCTAGGCGAAATGAAAATGAAATCGACCATCGACATACCAGTGTACTATCGTTATCTGAGAATCTGATTCGACGTAGAAATAAAACAGGCGAAGCACGTATGTACGTAGATTATGGAGCGTTAAACACTATCACAGTGAAAGATCGATATCACTACACCCACTGAAGTTCGCGGCGTACGACAATTCGTGGGACTGGTGTCTTATTTCAGGCGGTTTGCAAAAAACTAATCCGTGTGGAAAACCTCTAGCCGACCTAACCAAGAAAGAAGTGGCCGCTCAGAGGCGTTGGCGTCGAGTCCCATTTTTGCGTTGTATGCCAGTGAAGCGGAGACTGTACTGCATACTTATGCGATTAAGTGGGATTTAGGCGCTTTGTACCTTAACCGAACTGGCGTACCATAGCTATGAACTTTAGTCCTTAGCCGAGTGTAGCGCGTTAGGCGTTACAGAGTGTAGTTGGTTAGAGTTAAATTTAGGGTGGTGACTGAGTATGATCTGGAGGTGTAATATTATCCTGGCGTGAAGATGCAGCATGTCGATGCATTAAATCGAAACCCCATAGGCTAAAAACCACAAACCAGTTATGTAGGCGTTAATGTGGTAGCGATGGTGGAGTGTGACTGGTTCCTTACAAGGCAAACTATACGGCAAAGCAGAACAGGTTTTACAGAATTACCGCAGGTGGCGATAGAATGTACACACCAACACTGGCGAGATACAGTCCGGCGAGGCGACATCATAAGGATCTTGGTCACCTCGGCGAGGGGACCATTTAGGTCCTAGTGTCGAGAGCACCAAGGAGTATATGTACATACTCATGTTGGTGGACGGGTTCACCAGTTATGTACTGGAGAAACCTACAAAGGCTACGGTCCACGGCGGAAATCTCGCGATCAAAAGAGATTTTTGGCGATTTTGGGTAATCACGGCGGACAATTAGCGACCGAGGTCTGGTGTTACGAGTAGGTTATTTAAGGAGTTTGTGGCCTATAAAGGCATAAGGCACGTGCAAACGGCGATAGGAACTCCTAGGGCGAGTGCCCAGGTGGAAAGGCAAAGTCAAGGCGTTGACTGAAAGTGTCCTGCCGAGTGGTAACTGATCTGGCTGGCGAGACTGAAAACACTAGCTAGTGGTAAGGGAGGGTTGGCGAAAACTCAGTGGATCGGGTTGGATCCAGCGGCGTAAGACCTTACTAAGACAGTCAGGAAAGGAAGCATCGAGATGACCATCTTGATACGAGTACTTCTAGTATGGATCAATTACAGGCACACGTGGTGTGGGGGTCCTTAACTTAAAGCGGGTGACTAGGCGAATGCAAGCATGTTATGATAAGGATACTTCCCTCTTGCCGAGTTGATGTCATAATAAAAGACGGACAAGGGCTACTGAAATAAGGTAGGCGAATTGATGTTATAGCTAGCTGCAGCTACTGGCTGGGAGGGTGAAAAGCTAAGTAACAAATTGGCGAATAAATTTGACGGGCCCTATAGAGTAGCAAGGGCCTTACCTAATGATAGCCACATAATCGAGGCGATTAAGGGCGTTAGAGGTTATAAGCTCTTTCAGGTGAATATCACGGTTGACTCTTTAAGGCGGTCCCTATGCATGGATGAATGTGATAGTGTGAATGGTGATGAGACGCGCGAGCAGGCCGATGCGCAAGACCTATCAGACCTCATTGAGAGTTAATTTTAGTAAAGAGGTCATTACTGTTTCCGGAAGGCCGACTGTTACACGGAAGAAGAGAATGTCGAGGGGGGGGGGGCGAAGTCGTAAAACAGAGAACGGTTGACGAGCGGAGTAAGGAGGGAAGGATGGAGCGGGCATTTTGATGTATGCGTTGAAAGCAGGCGGATGCACGGCCCGTATCTTACATACAATAATATTTTTAACTACTTTCAGGGGCGTACATATTTATGTATTAAACAGTTGTGACAATTTATTGATTTTCTGAATCGTAACAATAAATAATTTAAAATTTACTATAAAGGACTATTATTATACGTACAAATATTTGTTGTTAATTAATTTGGGGCAACTACACATTTTAAATTATTATAAGTTTTGATATGAACGAATTAGTTCAAAAGTAAAAATGTAATTTATTTGCACAACATTTTGTTAATCATATTTCGACCCATTTGCATGTATTTAATAGCATTTATTAATAAAATAAAATTGAATAAAAAATTAATAAGCTAATTGAAATTGCGAGTTGAAATAAATGTAGATGAACATTTTTCTTGTAATAATGAATCTAAAGAAACGTATAAGATTCAAATTAAACAGAAAATATGTATGATTGAAATAGGTACTAAAGGTTTAAAATATTCTAGTCACGAAAACAAAAAAAATTACAGCGGTGTGAAGGAAAGAAGGAAATCGTTCAGATTGGTGATATATTAAAAGAAGCAATCAAAATGAAAGGAAGAAGCGTTATTCATGAAGATGTATGGAGAAAAGGGCAACAGAAAACGAACTTGCTAGTTATCAAAGTCAAGATTAGGTATTTTAAAGCTATTAAAAGAAAGAAAATTGCAGTTTAATGTATTTATTTAAAATTTTTCAAGCAAATTCAGCGTTATTATTCATTAAAATATTATAACTGTTTGAATTTTTAAAATGGTCTTATTTCATTTTTTAGTAGAATAATAATAATCTTTGTAAGATTGCGATAAAAAAAGGATCGTAGTTTGTGATGACAAATTTCTATAAAAATTAAATTATTCTCTGATCTTAAAACGAAAATGAGATCAAAAGTCATCAGAAATAGATATAACTCTTGAAATTCGAGCGAGGTTTTCCATCAAAAGTCTTCGAGATTTTCGGAAATAAAAGCTATCAGGCGATATGGAGCCACTTGGGGTAATTTTCGCTAGGATTTGCGTCTTTCGTAATTTTATCAGTTATTGTTCTACTTGAACGCATTTCGTCGATATGAGAGCGTCCGACTTTCATGCAGATTAACGGCATCAATTCGAGAGTTATCTGAAACTGCTGAAATTCATGAGCGGACACTAACGTTTCAGTGAATTATCTATTGAGTACGAATTATGCCGTGCTATTCCTGGTGGCATAATAATGTTAATAAGCTTGATGTTCACGTTCTATGTAACTCAAGCGCTCCAATTAGACGTATTAATTGCCACATTTCTCGCAAGAGATCTATTTACATAATTACCGATCTAGACAGCTGTTTATTGTGGTATATACATTTAATTAATTAAAGTTATAAAATCTTAAGGTAACCAGTTCTATACTTTTATCCACGATCAATTTACGTTTAAGTTAAAATCAGTTCACTCATTCATCTTCTTATAATTTTAATTAATTAAACGAGTTCCTTTAGAACCTGTAATTTAAAAAAAAAGATTGTAATTGTATTCTCTTTATTAAGGTAGTAAGGTAACATACACAGAGTGTTTCAAAAAACCTTCCGCTAATTTCTAGGATAAATAGAATATTAAAAAATAACAACTTAACCTTCACTCCATTCCCTTGCGGGGTAGGCAAAAACAATCCCTGCCTCTTATTTATTTTTCATTCACAATCTTTCTCCATGCTTTCCTATCTCCGCACAACTCCCTAGCTTCCGCAAGATTCATACATAGTCTCTGACATGCCCTTTTGTTTTTAAAACTCCTTATCTTTCTTTCCTTTATCATAGATTCTACTACATTCAGCCAAGTTTTACGCGGCCTACCAGGGCCGGCCTTTCTCCTAACCTCACCCACATATATTTGTTTCGTTAATCTTGCGTTGTTCATTCTCTCAATGTGACCAAACCAACGTAATGTACTACTTTTATATCTATCCATCATCGTCTTCTCCTCACCACACTCCGTCATTATGCATTCATTTTTTATTATAGATTGCTCGTTTCGCAGCTAGGCTCATGCTTTCATTTCTCATTATCGTCCACATACTTCCAATCACTTTCCTTCCTGCATTGGCCCTTCGTCCAATCTCGCTCTCAATTGTACCATCTGCAGTAAACATTCTACAGAGATATACCAGCTCGTCCACCTGCTCCACAATTTCATCTTGCAGAGTAAATACTCTACTCTCCTTTCCACCTTCCCGATTGAACACCACAATCTTAGTTTTGTTCACGTTTACCTTTAGGTCCATGCTCTCACAGACTGTATCAAACTTCTTCAGAGCGGTTTGCAGCTCATCCGCACTGTCACTTAATAAGACTGTGTCATCTGCATACACCAGAAGTCATACATTTACATCACCAACTATTACACCATTTGTATCAGTACATGCTTGTCTAGGACATTTATCCATGTATACATTGAACAACCACGGTGACATCACACAGCCTTGTCGCACTCCTTGCTCAATATTAAAGTATTCACTCACACCTCCTCTCACCCTAACACATGCCCGACTACCGTTGTCACAGCTTCTCCATATTCACTCTGTCATATGCTTTCTCCAGATCTACAAACGCACAGTACAATTTCCTTTTTACCTTTAAACACTTTTCGATCACCTGCTGGAGAGCAACCATCTGATCGACACATCCGCTCCCTGGCATGAAACCACTTTGCACTTCCCATATCTTAGTTTGTGTAGTTTCTTGTACTCTATCAATCAGTATTCTTCCAAACACTTTACCAGGCACGCTGAGTAAGCTTGTTCCTCTGTAGTTCTTACAATCACTCTTGTTCCCCTTACCTTTATACAATGGTACAATGGTCGCGCTCTTCCAATCACTCGGCACTTTTCCACACATAAGGCATACATTGAATAATTCACACAATCTTCGTATAAGCTTTGCACCACCATACTTGAGCATTTCACCAGTGATTTCATCTACGCCTGCTCCCTTGCCATTTTTCAGCCTTCCTACCGTTTTCTCTACCTCATTTATTCCAATATCCTTCTCAGTTTCATCCATCATTTCTTCTATATTCTCATTATTTAACCCTTCAGTCTTACTTTCCTCACTACTGTACAGCTTTCCGAAATATTCTTGCCAGCATTTCCTCACTTCACAATCGTCCCATACTATTTCGTTTCTAGCATTCATCACTCCTGCAGCGTTCTGTTTTGGGCCACGTGTTGTATTTTTGACCCATTTCCAGAAGAGTTTTTTGTTTCCCTCAAAATCATTCTGCAGTTACTCTCCTTCCACAGCCATCACTTCCTCTTTACTTATTCTCACTGCTTCCTTCGCTTCTTTGTTTCTTAATCTGTACACCTCATACAATCGCTTCTTGTCAGTCTCTTTTTTTGCAGCAGTCATTGCCATGTACGCATCTTTTTTCTTACATACAGCCTTTTTTACCGACTCATTCCACCAAGCACATTTTTTCTGTCTACCTACAGTCACTCTTCCACATATTCGCACGGCACAATTGACAACAGAGTTTTTCAAGCTTATCCATGCACTTTCAACGTCAGTATCTTTTATTTGTTCGTTCCACACTGTTTCATTCACATTCAACTCTTTACTCACAGCATCTGCGTATTTCATTCTCGCACCATTATCCGCTAGTTTGTCAACCCTAATTCTGGACGTTCGCACTACGTTTGCTTTCCTTCTCCAGACCCACTTTTGTCCTAAACACACTCGATACAACCAAAAGATTCGATCCACACGCCCGCGCATTACTTTTGTGTCTTTCACCAGGTTTCTAAGCCGTTCATCATACACTATCAAGTCTATCATACTTTTAGATTCACTTCTTTGCCATGTATACATATGCACATTTTTATGTTTAAACCACGCATTGGATACAAACAGGCTTCTCTCCACACAGATGTTCAGCAGGTGTTCACCGTTCTCATTGATTCTTTGGTCTCCGAACTTTCCTAGAACGCGTTCACTATGTTTTCTCTGTACACCCACCCATCCGTTCATATCCCCCACTATAATCACTCTTTCGTTTAGCTTACATACGTTCAACACGTTCTCTACTTCATTCTAGAAGTTCTCACGCTCCTGGTCTCTTTCTCCATTCACCGGTGCATAGCATGCAATAAGAAAGATTCTTCGAAACTCCACTTTCATTCCCATATTACCCGGGGAGATACCAATTCGTACTGTTTAACACATATTTTCGCTCTTTCACTTATGATCATCCCAACCCCCTTTGCGCCACGCACTCCGTCTCAACTCCTGACCATTGTGCCAGGCTGCCATCCTCCATCTCCACAGCATCCTTTCCTTTGCGCTTTGTCTCCGATACACACAGAATATCAAGGTGTCTTTCGTACATTACATTCGCAATTTCAAATTCTTTACTATGCATACCTCTAACATTCCACGTACCGACTCGCCATTCATTCCTTGCACAGTCGTTAGCAACGGGGCCTGTCTGTTTCGACCTTGACCGCCCCTTGTAGCCAGGTCGATCCGAAGCAATTGTATTGTTTTCTTGAGTAATACCATAGCGAGCAGACCGGTTACTGGCCAAATCGTGCCCCGGACGATGTAGCATTCCCTACTAACGGTATCGTCCTACTACCGGACAGTTATTTGTCTACTGTCACGACATAATATATAGATATAAATAATAGATCGTATACTTACTGTATGAATCTCGAAAAATTCATATACATGTACATTATTTTTTTTCCTCTTACCTACCCTTCAATCACACCACGCGTTTCAACCATACTGCTCCATACGCGATTTCTGGTTTCGCGCTCCTTAACCGGACTTTATTAGTATTTATTAGCGACCAAATGTTATTATGTTATTTCGCGCCTATTCCAACTAAACAGCCTTTTACTGGTTAGATTATCATTATCTTTGTTTATTACTAGTATTCAAACCGCTGGGTATAAAGCATGTTCAAACGCTTACCCTTATTTGATTGATTTAGAAGTTATCATTTAACCTGTATTAACATGTATTTAACTGAAAGCACCGAAATAAATCTACTTAAAAAATAATGTTAGTTTGGTTAATAAACATGTGTCCGAAAATGCTGCCTGAAACGATTTAAGATACCTAAATGAAATTTAGATCACAAATACCTTTGATTAGATCATAAACGATAGAGTTGACAAATTTCTAATATTTTGTATAGGAGCGTAGCTAAAGGGGGGGGGTGCTAGTTATTTTCCCCCCAAACTTTTTTTATGGGGATATTTTGAATCTTTTGGACAAAAATAGTATTTTTTAAACAATTTTTTGAAAGTCAAAAATATTACTGGTTTTTAGAGTTATTTGAGGTTTTATCAAGTAATGCTGGCCGAATTAATAAATTATTTTAAAATAGTATAATTAATAATTTTCATGCGCGAGAACGAACTACCTCAGGGAATAATGATTGTTTCAGAAACAACTATGAGATGAAAATATTGTAAATTATTTAGGACTTAAAAAAGGTTTTAATTGTATGACATTAACACAGAACAGTCAAAGGAAACAATTAAAAAAACAACGAATAATATAAAACAAACAGAAAAAAAAAATTGAATACATAGGTACGGGTTTTTGACATTAAATGTACGAAATGCCCACTATTCTCACGAATACATAATCGTAACTGTAACTAAACTGCACACATCAAAATCCAACGATTTAGGTCAGGGGACCTTGTTGGCCAGTGGTTAGGAGCATCAGCATCTTGACCAATCCAACCATTTGGAAAATATTCGTTGAGCAATGTTCTAGCTGGTCTACAGAAATGAGGTGGAGCACAACCATATTTCTTCGTAGATCAAGAAGCAAATCTTCTAATAGCCAAAATAAACGATTATCCAAAAATTCATAGTAAACATCACCATTTAAGTTTTCATCAAAAATATGGTATGCCTATTGAAGCAGCCCATACATTCAACTAAAGTTATGCTGATAATGCGTTACTGATTTAACCTTTGGATTTTCCTCTGCCCAGGAGTGACTGTTATGACTATTAAACATAAAAGTTGATTCATCGGTGAAAAGAATGTTTTGTAAAAAATCAGGGTTCTGCCTCATTCTTTCTTGTAATAATTGGCAAAAGTCTCTTCAGGCAATAACTCTTGTACTTGCCTGTAGTGAAAAGGGAGCAATAATTGCTGATGTACACTGGGAACACTTGCGTTACTTGCCACATTTCTCACACTTCTCGTAGGATCCGCAACAACTAGATTTAAGATATTTCCTTCTGTTTGAGGAATTCTTGCCACTCGTGGTCTACCAGAATTTACCTTTTTTAGTTTAAAAGTTCCAGTCTCAAGTTCAAAAATGTTTTTGAATCCGAAACACTTTTTCTTGGAAGTTTTTCCGCATATCTTCTTTTGCTGCTTTAGCATTTCCATCTTCCCCTAATTTTAACAACACATCGGTATAGTCACTATTAGTGTACATAATGATTTTTAAAGTTTTTAAAAACGTTATTACTTGTTAAACAAACCAAAACTATCAACAACAATGTTTCAAATGAATCTGTCGAACAAAAAAATCGCGAGTCTGCTGTCTAAGCCTACTTAATTCAAGTAAATCAAATTACCTCAATATTTCCTTATTTTATTATTTTAGGTAAAACATGCTAAAAACTCAAATAACTCCAAAACCAGTAATTTTTTTGACTTCCTTTCTTATGGCAAATTGTTTAAAAAATATTTATTTGCCCAAAAAATTAAAAATATCCCCATAAAAAAAGTTTTGGTTCAAAATAAGTGGCACCCACCTTTAGCGACGCTCCTGTATAAAAAATTAAAAATGTGTCAACACTATCGTTTATGACCTAATCAAAGGTATTTGTGATCTAAATTTCATTTAGGTATCTTAAAGAGGAGGCATTTTCGGACACACGTTTATTAACCAAACTAACGTTATTTTTTAATATTCTATTTACCCCAGAAATTAGCGGAAAGTTTTTTGAAACACCCAGTATACTTGTGAATTTGTTCTATCTAATATAATTTTTAATTTAAGTTAGCACAAATACCAAACAATTTTCAGCTTTTGAAATATTTGAAATTTCACCAAAAAAAGTTACGTAACCTAGCAAAGGGGGACCACTTCCCGTTTCTAATATAATTTCTGCGACTCACAGTGAAATTCCTATACAAATTATGTAATTGCAGTTAATTAATAATCCATTTCGATCATTACTACAATGTCTATACTTTGTTGAAAATTTGAATCATATTACTGTAATTACTGTTTCTAATTGGTAATGTCTAATAATCATTATTGTACAATAATAGATAATAATTAATTACGAGCGATTACAACTCTTGACAAAATATTCAAAATAAATCTGTTGTTGTTAACCCGAATGATATCAAAACTTTGTGATTTAGCTAGCTTCAGCTAACTTCAGATGAGAATATCGACTCCGAATTGAATGATCATCGATCAGGAGCAAGCGAAGTTGATGATTGTGTGCATGTAGATGAAGACGCTGGTACTTAAATTTAACGAAGTGAAACAGATTTTTGTTTCAAGGCGAAATATGGTGCAGAGTGGAAAATCAATCTTTATCCAGCAGGGTGTGCTCGTTCGCATAACATTGTAAAAGTAGAGGTTCTGGAACCCGGAAAAATCATTGAAAAATCTGAGAATGCATTTTTTCTTGTCGTGGATAACAAAATTGTTGAACGTATAACAAGTTGTACCAACAAGGAAGATGTTCGAGACATAAACCCTAGAAAATGGAACTTCTACGATACTATTGAGTTGTATGCAATTCTGATATTTTGTGGAAGTCACTGTATGGTCCCCTACTTTTGGGGGCGATTCAAGGGTTGACTCAGATTTATAAGATTCGATAACAAGGATACTAAATCTCGCAGACGTAAATTTGTCAAGTTGGATCGCATACGCGAGATAGGGGATGGTATCAATTTTCAAATTTTCAAAATAACAATACATAAGGGTGCATTACATTTTTTACAAATATATTTCGTATAAGAACGTTTATTGTTTTTGGCGCACACAATACAATTTCTGTGTAGATTTGTTTTCATTTTCGTAAGTGGAATGATAGAGATGAAAGGACGTTCAATTGGTCACACAGGACTGTTGCATCTGCTGATTTTCTTCCACGGCGAAATATTTCTAACTTCTGCCTGACTAGGTGTTTTTGAGAGTCGGATACGCTTATATTCTTACCTGTACATGTTTCATACATAACGTCAAATTTAGCAATCGTAAGTCCACAAGATGAAAGACCACTCTTTCACACAATCTACGGAGTTCAGGACTACCATGGTTTTGTTGTAGCTGACAAAGCAGGCTGGTTTTCTTATTGTTTCATTTGTGGTTTGGCCAATTTTGTCAGTGGCTTCCTTGTGGCTGTTGTGAACAGTTGTAAGCATCCTCAGTTTTATTTCATCCCGCCATTTGAGAGCAACCAGATTGTGGGTTGACAAGAATTCCACATGACCTGTTTTTAGTTTTTTGACAATTCAGGCATGCCTCATCCATCTCTTCTAACGGTCCCACAAGCATTTGTATTTTCGCTATGACGGTAGGAAAATAGTGTTGTGCTTGTGTACCGATTGTCTACATATAAACTGTGACCTCTTCCTAGGTATTTCTTTAGAAAGGTCAGAGCAATATTACGAGGTTGCCCAAAAGTCTTTCAAGTCAGTCGCAGCACCCACATAAATAAGTCGAGTACATATCGGGTCTCACAATCACACACTATAAAAAATTTTATTCGAAATCTATGGCGTTTAGAAGGGATATACTGCTTAAAAAATATTCTATCATTGAAGACTTCTGCAAATGCCTGTCGCAAATCGTCTACAACCGGTCTAATTTTCAACTACTTATCTTATGTAGCAGATGGTGCATTATTATCAACGAAACGCAGCATTCTTAGCAAAAGTGTCTCTTATGAAAATATAAGAATAGCAAACAGCGGATCGTTAGTCCAATAGTCCTCTCTTTGTTTTTCCTTTGTGCCATTAGAAAATTGACAGCCAAAAAGCAGTCAATTTTGTCACAGTTTGTACCTTTTCAGCGTTTCAATCTTGAGTTTTCATTAGTATCCAATGCTGAAAGAAATAGGTAATACAAATGGGTCTGATATGCAGTTTACTTGACTATTTCGTACTTAAAAAGCAATTGGAAGCAGTTGAATGGAGTATAACTGTCATTGATACTTGAAATGTTGCAACTAAAATATTAGTATTATTAAAGCTGTTACCTGAGGATTGAGATCGGATTGGGTCCGAATTCTATTACTTTGCGCGTTTTATTACAATGTACATTATTATATATTATCGTAGTCTTCTTCTTCAGAATCAGAATGGGAAACCGTAATATCAGTATCAGAGTAAGGGTGTTGCTTGGTTACAGATATTACTGCAACTACTTAATTACTTATTGTAGAGTGCTCGGTGTTTGTCCACCTATAATCTGCACTAGTATCAAAGGACAAATTTTCACGTTGACTATCACTCAGAAAGTCTTGATCAGTAAATGGCCGAGGATAATTATCCGCCATTATTTTTCAAATAAACTCAAAACAGAACAACACAGAGCGATCAAAGCAAATAACGAATTAAAATCAATTCAAATTTAAGTCATTTGTGTCAGTACTTCACCGACCTGCTTAGCATTTGGGAAGTAATGAGTACTATTCCCGTTACCGTCTACCTTATATGAGGTTTGACGTTTGTTGCAAACAGAACTAGCTAGATTCAAGAACAACCTTGCTAATATCATACCAGGCGA